>KV001964.1:36690-63490 GCA_001598015.1 Dorcoceras hygrometricum | reverse complement strand
ATTCTATACCACTTTGGGAGGCTGCGATTGGCTAGTTGAGGAACGCAAAGTGGCTGCTCGGTTGTGCATGGTGTCGTACAGGTAGAACTTCGTTCCTTTTGTAATGAAATCTGTTCCTAGCCTTGAATTAAGCTCCCTGTTGAGTTGTATTGTTGAGATTAGTCGCTGGTTTGGTTGAGCGTAGCTCCCAACCATGAGCTTCTGTAATTGGACGTGAATTTCCTGTTAGCTTGCCTGAGATCTGTTGTGCTGGTATCGTACATGTGTTGGATCAGATCTCTCGGACCCTGTTTGTAGTCATTGTTGCACAGGGGGTTAAAGGTACGGATTTGAGCTTGATGTAGCTGGGAATTGGCGTGAGATTGAATGCTAGATGGCTGTTGTGCATTGCCGTGGATGTTGCTGTGTGCATATGTGATTGCTGTTGATTTTAGATGCTATGTTTATGCATACACGCATTACCCATATTGCATTCATATTCTGTTCCAGCCATTGCTTCGTACTCTTGTATATTGCTGTTGTTTATTACCAGGATGCGAGGGCGAGCGGCAATACCGCACTCTCATCTCCCTGTTGGGATTTGTTAGCCACCATACGCCGAGTGGTTAACTACCACAGTTCATGGGCGAGGCAACGGCAGGTTGAGTTGTTTGATGCATCTGGTATTTGGGTGGAGTGTCAAGGCGAGTGGCTCATTACCACACTTTGAACTCACCCCGTGGCCACTGATTCGTTGCTGATCTCGTGGAGCTATGTTTGAGTTCCTTGGCTCCCTTGTTGGTTGTAGCCTTCAGTTATTATCCGGTGTCTCATGCATAGCATCTGCATTTTATCTTATGCATTCCTTTTAGCTATTTCAGTTGCTCTCCGTACTGGGGTTTGACCCCATGTCCCTCTGGGGCTTGGTTGTTTTCCTTGCTTGTGTTGTTTTCAGGGAACCCAGGTTTTACAGCTGGTCGTGGTTTTAACCCAGCTGGTGGCGTCCCAGGAGGTGGTTAGAGTATCCCAGTGGCGTATAGCATATTTATATGTATTGGTATTCTTAGCCAGGGGATGCCCTGCGCTTTGTCGTTGTATTTGGTCATTGGAGTTTGATACATGTTATCGTTGCTATTGTTATGCTATACTGTTGGTCATTTTTATAAACTGGGATATCTATTTTGAGTATCGCATTATTTTAAATTATATTGTTTTAAACCGTCAGGCCAAAAGCGAAAATTTTACCCGTTTTTTTCCTAGCTTCCGCATGTGTTTGTGTGTTTGTACTCTGTTTAGAGCACGAGGCCTGACACCAGACAACTAGTCCATCCCAAGAATGATGTCAAACATCGGCATCGGGAATACGATCAAATCTGCAAAGACTGTGCAGTCTTGCAACACCATTTCGAGGTTACTGATGATGCTGGCTGTTCGTAACTCCTCTCCTGATGGGATAGTCACTAGTAATTGCTCCGACAACCTCTCTTGAGCTACATCCATCCGACGTACAAACTCCTCTGAAATAAAGGAGTGCGTTGCACCTGAATCAACTAAGGCTCTGGAGGATACTCCTATACAACTACTCTACCTGCGACTGATCACAAATGAATAGGACACTAATCGTACTGTACGCATATCATGCTCAGATCCTAATCACTAAGTATCACAGGTCTACAATCTCAATTCCTCAAAATTGAAAAGGTAAGGCATGAGGTTACCTGTTATTAGAGTAGCGTTTGGATCGGCCTCCTCCGTCTGCATCACATAAACTCTCCCTATAACAGGATGCTTCACCCGAGGGCAGTGGAAATACATGTATCCCGGCTACTTTCATTTGTAACAGACTCCCGCTCCCTTCAGGAATTTCCCAGAATGCTGGCGTCCACAATTTGTCAGGTGGGTTTATCTACTGGAATCCCAGGCTTTGGAGCTTGCTGGTTCTGCAGTTTTTCAGATGTAGCATCCTTCGCCACTGGCCTCGATGCTCCTTGGCTTTTTTTGCTGATTCGGAAGTCCCGAAAATGGCCTCTTGGCCTGCGTTTGCTGGTGGGGTTGAGGTTGAAATGGCCTCTTCCTCTGCACCTCCATCCGTACGTCCTTCAACGTTTGCTCCAACCTAAAAGCCCTCTCAACATGGAGGCATAGTTCGTTGGATCCGCCATCAGTACATCTCTGCAGATAGAGGGGCTTAAACCATCTAAGAAGTGCTGCAGCTTCTCATCAGGATCGTTGGCTATGAGAGGAGAGAAGTGGCAGCCTCTATTGAACTTCTTGACGTACTTAGTCACAGTCATCTCCCTATCGAAGATTCTTGAACTCCCTCTTTAGCTTGTCCTATACGTCATGGGTGAAGTACTTGTCGTAGAACAGCTTCTTAAATCAGGCCCAGTCCAGTGTGTCCACGTTGACAGTCTTCTCTGCTCCTTCCCACCATAGAGCAGCATCCTCCTTCAGCTGGAAGATAGCACAGCTAACCCTGGCCACATCTGCCAGTCCCATGTATCTAAAAATGGTCTCTAGAGATCTGACCCACTCCTCAGCAATGAACGGATCAGTGGAGCCCGTGAACTCAGGAGACCACAACTTCCAAAATTCTCATAAGGCAGCTCTGCCTTTCCTACCTGCGATGATCCAGCATTTTGCCTTAGAATCTGTGCAAGTCCTACCAAGACCTGTTCGATGGAACTCAGTGGTGGTGAAATGATCTGGCGTCTGGGAGGCATCTAGGGGGTATAACAACCAATTTTGCTACTCAAAATCGACATGACTCAACCAAAATAATATACGTATAGGTCTCATGACGTAAACGTACTACCTCGAAATAGCAATAAGCATCAAGTCATATTATAAGAGACTAACATATAGGGTTGTTTAAACATTAAGACTTACAGACTTCGAGGCATGACTCCTTGAGCTTATTGCAGCCAGCTGTAGGCACAACCCAAACCAGGACCTTGCTCTGATACCAACTTGAAACACCCTCACTCTATCTCTCTTTTTCTAGTAAAAAAATGCGAATTTTTTTTATAATGTAAACTCGAAAGCTTTAATAAACTCGATAACATAAAATACCGAGGAATTCTAAACAAAGTTGAATAAAACCAATGAAATCATTTCAACATAAATCATTTAACGTGTGCCACAACAATTCAACTAATAAAAAGAGCATTTTACACAAAACAACATCCTGAAAACCTAAATAAAAATAAAATCTTTCTTTCTCTCATCTTGAACTAGCGGAAAAATGCATGGTCGGTAGGATGTGCCAACTGAAATACCGTCCACTCAAAGGTCCTGCCCCTAGCCTCCGTCTCCACGTCATCTGCACCAATCAAACGTAGTGAGCCTAGGGGCCCAACAAGTACAAAATGGAGAATAACAAGTACCAAGCACATGCACTAAAATAATTGTACTCAAAACTTTTCTCAAACCTTAAATGCATAAGAAAACATTAGCTCAAAACATTTTTATTAAAATTCATGCATATGAATTAAGTTCATAAATAAAAGAATTTTCTAGTGAATGCTGTTTCTCAACTGTGGTTCCTCAACCTCATGTCGCTTGATCAATCTAAATAAAAACCATAGTACTAGGTTGGTATGGCATCCCAGTGCTTATTTGGAATCCACATCCATCAAGTGTAAGGCACCCCGGTGCTTATCCGAAGTTCGTTAGCATCAGTTTGGCATGGCTGAAGGAAACGCCTCTTGGTCCCCATACTCGTCATGATATGTCTGAACGAAACGTCTCTCGTTCCCACATATCCGTCATAGAACAAACCACAATCAAGTCACATCATTCAAAATTATTTTCTCTCTTGCTCAACTTTCAGCCTCAAAAATCGTATCTCAAACCTCATGCCTCAAAATAAATTTCATGCCTCAAAGGTAAAATTTTTCTTTCCCTCAAAGTTATATAAAAACTGCAAAACATTTAAAAGAATCTCAAGGCTGTTCAACAACGTAAAACATCTTTAAAACAATCATCAATTTATATTTTTCATGACGGGCTGCCCCTAGAACTCAGAACCCGATCTGAATGCATAGATCAGCTCGTGCTGATTAGCTCCGAATACAGGTTTAGCTTGCAGTAATCTGGATAGTATAACATACGGCCCAATTCACACCTAAACAGTCCACCTTTGGCGGCCAGATCGTGCAATTCCCTCTCAGCTCGCACTACACAGGTCTGTACGTTTATCCAGATCAGCTCGAGGCATCGGTCCATATCGTGTAATGGAAACATCTCAAGGCACACGATCAGTTTAGAGCACATAGCCCAGCTCGTACACCCGGATTAGCTTGGGGCGTCGCATCAGACTGTGCACTGAAAACAACTCAAAGAACCAGATCAGTTTAGGGTACACATATCAGATCGCAACCGAAAACAGCTTAGGATCCTCTACTCAATTTAAAATGCCACTTCAGCTTGCGGTGCCCATTACAGCTTACGACACCCATTGCAGCTTACGATGCCACTACAACTTACGACATCCACTTTAGCTTGTGGTGCCCAATTCAGCTTATGGCACCCACTACAGCTTACAGTACCCACTACAGCTCACAGTGGACACTTCAACTCGCGATAGTCATTTCAGCTCACGGTGGTCGCTTCAGCTCTTTGGCGGTATTTCATCTCGCGGTGGTCACTTCAGCTTGCGGGGACACTTCAGCTTACGGTGGCCAACTACAACTCAGCTTAGGACAGGCAACTCAGCTTACAGGGGTAAACTCAACTTAGGATGGTCAACTCAACATATGGGGTCAACTCTATTTACGGGGTCAACTCTGCCTTCGCTCAAAGAAGAGAACAACTAGCTCACTAAGGGATAACAGTTTGCTCTCACAGAAGGAAAACAGCTTACGGTACAATTCATGCTTAAAGAAGGAGAACAGGTTACGACTCAGCAGTTGAAAAAAAACCTAGATTGCATAAAAACAACCTTTAGGTTCAAGAAGGACAATCAGTTTATGATCCCAATTCACAGAAAACAACCTACGCTCAAGCAGGACAGTCAGCATACAAAACAGGAAGCAACTTACGACTCGACAAGGCAGGACCCCAATCCACATCCGACCCATGGCCCATTTTCCTCAACATCAACCGCCCTTAGGCCCTTTCTAACCCACCATCGCTCAGCTTAGCCTCGACAGTCATCAAACCCTCTTATCTTTCCCACGCTAAACCTCTAGGCAGCCGTGTCAAGTTTAAAAAAGAAAGAAATATGTGGCATAGCCTCAAATTCATAGCCTCAACAATTCAATAAGAAAAATCGAAAAATTAAATAAGACGAGCACAAAATGTTATGAATGAAAGTTTCATTCAAAGGAGATTTTCTACTTTCCTTGTGTTGAACAACTTACTACCGCTATCATGAAGCTGGAAGCGGTGGAGAGTACCGAGAAAGCCGTCGATTTTCACTGCTGAAGGCTCTAAGTTGGATGGGGTGAAAGGAAAGGAGGCAACGCTAACAGGGGACAAACTAGGGTTCTGTTTTTATTTTCTGAAAAGCCGTGTGAGTGTGTATATGATGTGGCTGGGACGCTCATTTAATTAGGGAATAATAGGGTGTTTTAGATTTATTAAAATCTACTAGATACGGTTGTTAGCTGATAAAAAGGAGAAAAAGCTATCCCAATCCAATCTCCCTCCTAAAAAATTTTTTGAAATTCGAAATAAAATTATGAGGTAAAAACTGGTTTTAAGAAAATAGACCTTTAAAAATTTCACTACTAAGAAATTGTCCAAAGTTTGGGGAATGACCTCAAAATTTAATTTTTTAAAAATAAACTTTACCTCGGTGTTACCATCGTCTTCATTCCGACCTTGTATCACCTATACTAAAATTTTAAAAAGACATTATAAAATAATTTTCCATCCTGAATTGATTTTCTATTCTGAACTAGTACGCTCACGTGCTGATTCAATTCGAGCTGGTCCAGCTTAGACCCGTTCTGTACTGGTAGAATGTTTTCGAGTTAATTATTCATTTCTTTTAGCTTCAATTCGAAAGTATAACTCCAATCCATTCATATTTATATCCTTTTTGGAGATAGTTCATCAGCTTAGAGCTTTGATGTTCTCTATTCACTTTTATAGCCTGAGCTGATACCAGTTTTCTATCCGAACTGATCCCATAAATCCTAGAGCTCTGTTCTGTCGTACACTCAGCAGTCTTTTCAAATAAAAATGCAGTTTTGTAGCAATGAACCGCTTGCGTACAGTCTGTTATTTCAAAATTTTTAATGATATATGGCAAGGTTATGGAAGAGAGATGACAGAAGTTTTCTCTGTCATATTGATCAAGCGAACTGACCTATGGAGGTGTTTCTACGCCGTAACGAAATAAAATAAGAACATAGTTGTTTACAGCTTCAGTTTTGAGACAATATTATGTTAAAGTTTACTTTCTTTATTACAAGTTAATGTTTTAAATGTTTTTAAATATGTTTAAGCATGTTCAGTTATGCTATCTCAGTTTATAGTTCTTTCAGCTTTCGAGCTTTCAGTTTACAGTAAAAGCTATTTTTCATGCCTGCCTTTGCTATCCTCAGGTTTACCTGCTGAGACCCTAGGCTCACTAGCTTTCATGGTTGCAGGTGAGGTTATTCCTTGAGATCTGGCTACGTGAGCTAGAGTTGATCAGGAGGTGTGTTTATCGAAAGACCAGCGTTTCCATGCTGCTAGAGGCAGCATTCTTTTGTGAACAAAATTTGTATCTGACTGTACCATTTTGAAGTGTTCTAAATTGATTTCTGTCAATATGTATCAAAATATTGTTATGTTAGTAATTGTACTCCGATCTTATTCCCTCTAAGCTGATAAGACCACGAGCTGTTTGTGTTGAGTGTTTACATTATTCCGATTATTGTTCTCTCAATCCGTGTGTGATCAGCTCACGAAGTGTCACCAGATCTCACATTGAAATTCCTAATCTGTTTAGCTACACGTGAGCTGAATTGTTTCCTTATCGCACAACCATCCCTGAACGTTGACTTATTGTGAATTCCAATATTTGAAAAAGTTGTGCGTTTTTCCCTGAGATTTCGAGTTTGTTTTGAAAGAAATGGTGGATTAGGGCGCATTGGTATCAGAGCATGGTCCTTGAGATAAAAACTTGCCTCCAGCCTGAGACAGTTCTCGCCAGCCGCTTTCTCTAGTTCGTGAGTTTTATTTGCATTTTAATTTAAAATTCAAAGCATCCCTTCCTGGTATTTATGTGGTGGATTGGGCTTAAGTTTTCATGCAAGAAGAGGTAGAGGTGGAGGTAGAGGTAAAGGAGGAAGGAACGCAATGTCAGGAACACCGACTCAGGTGACAACAGTCGTGTCTTAGCTAGGATTGCCCAACTGTTAGAGCTTAGTGGAGTAATTGGGTCAGGGGAGTGGTCAATCTTCAGACCGAGGATCTAGCCATGAGGATCCTCAGAATAGGAGTTGGTGCAAGCAGAAACGTCAGGATTTTCAGCTCAGAGACCAGAGGTTGGACAAGCAACCAAAGACCGATCAGTATAAACCCCGAGAGCAGCAAACTCAACCACTCCATCTTAGTTCCCAAGATAAGCAATAAATCGTCTTGTCCAATATGAAACAAGAAGCACACTGGTAAGTGCAGAGTTGGTCAGAATGTGTGCACAACCAAAGCAGCCCATAACCAGCAGTGCATGCTTGATGTCGACTGATCAGGTGAATCATATGCGACATAAGCTTTGGGTGAGATTACTAGTATTGCTGGTATGCCTTTATTTGCTTAGTTAGACCGGGAGCAACCCGTTAGTTATATCAGAACCTTTTGTTAAGAAACTATCCATGCAACCTGGACAATTATTCGTAGGTTGTTGTGAGGCTGTGCCATCAGGATAGAGAGACTTGTACCCAACAGTAAGTTTGAATTAGTTTTGAGAATTTATTGATTTTAAACTAAGGACTGTAGAGGTTAAAAAACCCCGAGAGAATCAGTTTCTGTCTGAAGCTAACCAGATTAGGGGAGTCCTTGTATGATTTCAGCTCTGAAAGCCTAAGCTGTTGAGAAAAGGATGTTTAGGATTTTGGCTAGCTTTTCGTCTATAGCTAATGACGAGAACCTAAGCTGATGAATGTGGTAGTAGCGGATGCCTTTCTCAAAGTTGTTCCAGATGACATCTTAGATCAAGAGATTGAGTGTGTGATCGAACTGGTACCCGATGTCACCCCTGTACCTAAACTACCATATAAACTTGCACCTACAGAGAGTTGTTTAAGATGACGGTGAAGAAGAAGTAGCCCCTTCCGAGAATCGAAGACCTGTTGATCAACTTCAAGGAAGAAACAGTGTTCTCTAAGATTGGTCTCTGATTTGGATACCACCTGCTGAAGATTGAAGCTAGCGGATTTTTACAAGGCTGCCTTCAGAACGCGTTAGGGTCATTACGAGCTTTAGTGATACCATTTGGATTGAAGGTTGCACTTTTAGTGTTCATGGATTAGGAGTAGAGTGTTCCGACCATATCTGGATCAGTTTGTATAAGTGTTTATAGGTGACACTTCGATCTACTCTAAGAGAAGAAAAGAGCCCTCAGATCAGCTTAGGACGGTGTTGCAAATTTTGTAGGTTAGGAACCTTTTTGTTGAGTCCTGTAAGTGTGAACCATGGTTAGGGAAGGTTACATTTCTAGGTCGCTTAATTATAAAGATGGACTTTGCAGTAGGTCTGCCCAGAACTCCTCACGGTTTCAACTCCATCTAGGACATTGTTGATTGTTTAACTAATTCAGCTCTTTCTACCAGTAAAGACCACCTACAATCTGAATAGATACACTGAGCTGTATGTCAAGGAGATAGTGATGGCAAATCTGATAGGAATGTCAGGCCTCGTGCTCTAAACAGAGTAAAATCATACAATCACACGCGGAAGCTATTAAAAAGCGGGTAAAATTTTCGCTTTTGGCCTGAAGGTTTAAAACAATATAATTTAAAATAGAGCGATACTCAAAATATATCCCAGTTTATAAAAACAACCAACAGTATAGCATAACAATAGCAACAACAACATGTATCAGACTCCAACAACATAATACAACGCCAAAGCACAGGGCATCCCCTGGCTAACTGTACTGATACATATAAATCTTGAGGGGGAGGGGAGGACGGCTGGTTGATGTTTTAGAGAGGCTAGGTTTGATTAAACTTGGTGTTTCAAAATAATACAATGTGACACAAATGACCCCTATGATTTATTTAAGTAAAGGGAATGGAAAATGACATGCTAGCCCCTCTCTTTAATTGAAAAGTTAATTAAAACTTTATCTTGGCCTTAAAAAGGGTTTGAATTTCGAAATTGAAGCCTCCTCAAGATTTGAAACACCTTAAAATTCAATAAAACAGCGCGTATAGGCGAAAAATGGGTTCCCCTCCAAATAATCATAAAACTCAAATTTTCAGAAATTGTTGCTTAAAATAAAAATAATTTCATTCTTAAAATTCAATAACTTAAAAATCCAAATTATTTTCATTCTGGTCTGTCCTAATCTCGTCCACGCGTCTGTAACTCCAACAGGCTGAAAACAGCACATGCATATCATGCAGCATAAAATCATAAATAAGTCATATAAAACAGCATGTAATCATCTAAAAATATTTTCCCCCTAGTCATGCACTCACTTCTACGTAGTCAGGAATTTCTAGGCATTACATCTTCCGATCATCATATCCTCCTTAGAAAACATAGGAATCTTATTGTGAGAAGCAGACATATTTGAATATAAGCACAGAAGATCAGACTGCTCAATAACTGAGATGACAAGGCTCAGATACAAATTGATAGGATAAATGTCAGGCCCCGTGCTAATCACACAAGATTACAGCACAAATAAGCACATAATTACGGAAGCGTAAAACAAGGCTTAAAATTTTTTCGAAATAATATGGGCCTGAACTCAAAACATACATTCAAAATATCGATACTCAAAATACGAGTTGACTCAAACTCATACAAAACAGGTAACATCAAATCTCAATCATCAACGATCCCCAAAATACATAATAACGCAGGGCATCCCCTGGTTCAATACATAATAAAAGTAGACTGGGACTCAAGAAAACGGGGATCGACCAGCTGGCATTCCACTCTGTCTAGCTTGGTTACCTGAAGATCCTGCAAATGGGTAACACAGACCCAAACAACACAAAAACAGGAAAAGAAATACGAGGTCAAGCCTCAAAACGAAAAGCTATCAAAACAGCTAAACATGCAACATGCTATAAATCAATGCTATGAAATGCATGAGGGCTATCAAAGATTGGATAGCTAGACCAGTGTATCAACTGGCAAATCATCTCAGTCGAGCCTCTATACCACGCACGGTGTATCAACAGGGGAAATCATCGGTCCGTGATCTTCAGAGCCCGTCAGCCCATCACAGCTCGGTGGTATTCAGACACAACCAATCAGTTGGTCACCACTCCGATGATAGCGTTGGACTTTTCAGGCACAACTCATCAGTCGGCCAGTCACAACGTGGCTCTCAAATTAGGTCATCAATCAATCTGTCAATCAGTCTCAAGATGTATGCATGTATGCCAATTCAATATTCAATACACAATGCATACAATTCAATACGTGAAAACAGAATGTAAAACTCAATCAATTCACAAGCTGTATCACGTAAATCACAGAAATTGGACTTTTCAGGCACAACTCATCAGTCGGCCAGTCGCAACGTGGCTCTCAAATCAGGTCATCAATCAATCTGTCAATCAGTCTCAAGATGTATGCATGTATGCCAATTCAATATTCAATACACAATGCATACAATTCAATACGTGAAAACAGAATGTAAAACTCAATCAATTCACAAGCTGTATCACATAAATCACAGAAACATATCAACAGATTTCACAACATCAATCACAGCCATGTTCACGATCAAAGCTGCTAAATCTGCTCAATTCGTACCTCCAACAGCTGATTTCTACCTCAACAGATATAACAAGGCACGGAAATTCCAACCAGCACCAACCAGCTTTCACCTGGCTCCTTCAACCACGACAAAAGCTATCCTGAATCTCAAATCTGTTAAGGAAACTCATACTAAGTTCATATCTAGCTCAAATCTGAACTTCAATACATAATTTCCTACGGCCAAGAACTCGAATCCGGTTCTACCTCTAAAAAAGTATTAACAGTCCATACTAAGCTTAGAACAGTAGGAATTCCTTACCCAGAAGCTGAAACCAGCTGAAGAACTATCAAATTCCACTGTACAAGAAACCAGCAACTTCGCGATCCTCTCCAAGGTCGTTCTACAGCCTCAACTGGGTAACAATTGGAAGAGCAACTCACAAGGAATCTAACTCCACCTGTTTCGTCCAAAACAAAGGCTGAAATCACGAAGATCGAAGGACGAAATGTTCGGGTGAACAGTAGCTAATCTAGGGTTTGAAATTGGAGATAAGAAATATCGGGTTCAGAATAATTCTAAGTGTCGATCAACACTTATCCATATATCTCTCAATCCACCAGCTGCTGCTCACCAAAATTAGCAGACATCGAAACAGTAGGTATCTTACAACAGACACCAGCGGTTGCTCACAATATATATCATCTCTTCCTCTCAACAAAACCAGCAGCAACCATCAGACGTTGTATTCTCAAAAGAACATCAAAACGACGCCTCATCAACTAATCAAAACGACACCGCATCGCTCCAGCAGCTGACAACAGATTCCTTGCAAAACAACCAGCAGCTGGTCGCGCTAATTAACTCAAACGACGATGTACAGGACACGTCATCATCACTGCTAACAGCTGGTCACAAAGCGTTACACCCAAAACGCTGCGTTACAACTTATCAAAACGACGTCGCGTTGCTCCCACGACTGATTACTCAAACCAACGGCTGGTCACTCTGCAGAAACACATCCTCACAATGCATCTGCTGATTTGCTCTATGATATCAGCAGTCAACACAAAAATGTTGACCAACAAGTGTCGCGTTCTCATTAAATCTCATGCCCGTGCACTTGCTGCCAGCAGATACGTCTTCAAACGCAACTACTGAAAAGCGAAACGACGACGCATCACTCACTTGCTACAGTAGAAATCTGAAATGCGCTACGTCTGATTTCACGAAGCGACAGTGTATTACTCCTACGCCAACAACAGTTGATAACAGACTTCATCAAGTCGTGCAACTTCTGAATTCTACTGGAATCAGATTCATTTCGCAAAACCCTCAAAATTCACTCGATTGATCCCAAATCAATTCAATAATTACTAATCTAAAATCTGATTCCTCACATAAATATGATCGAAAGTAGAAACAAAATAAGCCCAGGAGTTCAGAAGGGGGGAGTTGAATGAACTCCTTTGATTTTTCTATTTCAAATCCTTTTAAAAACGATTTTACAAGCATGTGCTCAACTCAAAACTGAATGACCAGCTTAGAGGATCTCAGTTCTAATATGTTTTCTAGGTTAACAATATAGTGCGGAAATAAACCGATTAAACAGTGAACATTATGAAAATAACGATGCAAGTAATTAAATAGACAGAGTCAAGAGTTTGTTTCTGGAAGTTCGGATCTCAAAATCCTACGTCTCCCCTTCTTCCTTTTGAGGAAGGTTCCACTAGAAGACTTTGATGGTTACAGTCTGCAAGCACCCACTCACTTAAGCCTCGCTTAAAGTGAACTCCTAGCAACCAAATACAAGGCAGAATCATCTGCTGAATACAAACAAAAGTATTTTAGAACTGCTTGAAGTAGCAAGATAGTTATAGACTCTGATATGAATATTTCAACGAATACAAAACTAACAGAGTTTGTAAAACTTTTGGTTTCTTATACAATAAGATTAGTTTGCTATTGTAAACTATAAGGAAATCTCGAAGGATAATTTCTGATTAAGAATAAAAGCTTCAACGATTGTTCTTTGAGATTGAGAGCTGGGATATCAAATAGATTGAGACTAGAAAGATTTTATCCCGAGAGTTGAGAGAGAGCTTCAAAGTAAGACGTTGGAAAATGGGAAGAAGAACTCTTTTGCTTGAACCACTTCAGCTATATAAAGACATCCATTTTCAACGGTCATTAAATGAGCCAGTAGAAACAAACCTCATTTGAATACCTTCATCGTACAGAGCATTAATTGCGCCATTAATGCTGAGTTGAGGTTTGTCTGCTGTAGTCAGAGATTAGTAGACTTTATAGCCAAAATTGGTAAATATCGATTGTTCCAACTCTGCGTTCTGTACGATATACTCTAAATGGCTCTGATCTTGAATATCTTTAATCCAATTTGTCTTAAAAGGATTTATATGCTTTAATCTTGATCGTTGAATCCTCTGGACCAAATAGCTGTTAAGATCTGAAGCTGTGATCTGAAATCTGTTTCTGAGCTGAAATCTTCTTTGGCTCTGAGCTGAAATCAGCTCTAAGCTGTTTCGTATATATAAGCTTTTCTCTTTTACGGATTTTCCCTTTTTCTCTCTTTACCCATATATTTGTCTGATCTGAAATATCTCTCTACGAATAGCATCAGTTTTCGTTGCTGCTGAGATCTGAACTGCAAAAACCAAACAAAAAGATTACTAAACCCGTTCTGTTCCTTAGAAGCCTCTGTTTTGGTCTGATCTGTAGAAGAAGCCTCTGAGTTGAATGGATTCTGATACGCTCTGATATGATTGTTATATAAGCCTCTGAAATGATCTAATACGCTCTGATCTGATCTGTTATATAAGCCTATGAACTGATCTGATACGCTCTGATCTGATCTGTTATATAAGCCTCTGAACTAAACCGATACGCTCTGATCTGATCTGTTATATAAGCATCTGAACTAAACTGATACGCTCTGATCTGATCTATTATATAAGCCTCTGAACTGATCTGATACGCTCTGATCTGATTTGTTCTGATCTGATCTGAAAGAGACGCCTAATCGGTTAAGTCCTTAACCCCATTACTTATAGTCCAAATCTAATAGTTTTATATTCAGTTCTTTATCTTGTTTGTGTTATCACCAAAACTTATTATTTTATCTTAACACATTATTTTTTATCTCATTGAGTTTTTTCTAGTAAGGTTTTAATGATACACATACGTATAATGACAACCAAGGGAGAGTGTTGTGATATCGTGGATGCCAAGATATTTGAGAATATTTGAAGATTTTGGGTGATATGATAGAATCACAATCAAATATAGAGATGGTGGATAATTATTATCATCAATTCTTTGTATTTCAACATTCATGAATTCTAGGATTTTTGCACCTATAAACAGGTCATTCATGTAATCCTTTGAATATAGCGAATTCGCTTCTCTTCACTTTGTTCTTTGGTCGGTCAATAACGGATGATATAATTTGTTTGTGAGACGATTTTTGTTCTTCCTGATTTGAATATTAACTGTTTGGTGAGATGAAGTATATATGATATTACAGCAGTGATGTGTATATGTCGACCTATGTTATTTTTCATGGGTGGAATAGTGATATAATTAATGCAAATATTATCTGATGTAACCAAATAGTTCAGCCGACGGGCTATCACCACGTCGAGGACCTCGGGCACGTCGGGCGTTGGGAATTGGGGAGTACGTACGTATACCTGTAACCAACGAACACTCGTCAGAGGGCGCCGGAAGTGTGTCCGGCAAAGCCCCTTCGATGCTTAAGTCAGCCGTGCGCGTGAGAGTAAATGAGAGCAAATATAACTGTGTGTGAGAGTGTGCAAGAATGAGTGAATGAAATGTAAGAGAGCAAACCTGGGGGTATTTATAGAGGGGCTAAGTCGTTAGATAGGAGTGCGGATATCTCGGGTGGGCGAGATCTTCTTCGTGATTTCCGGGGATTTTGTTAGACACACAAGGAAAGTCGTATCATCCTCGGACTCTCTAAAGAAGGAAACAAGTATCGTATCTGGATCTTCTAAAGAAGGAAAGACGTACCCAGAGAGGATTCTTCCGCACGTCGGGTCGGGGTCCTTGGGAGCTACCCCGAGCCCACATTGCTTCCTCGATCCCTCAACTCCCCTCCATGGCGTAGATGCTCGGGCGCCTCCCGAGGTGTGACTCCTGAGAAGGTCTCCAGGCCTCGGCCAGTACTCCCAAGGTGCGCGTGCTCCTTGATTGCTCTCGCCTTAGACGACGTGGGTAGTGCTGATGGTGGAGTGCTCGGTCCTCGGGTCCCGAGGTGCTCATGGGGGGCATCAGGAGTATCCCCCACCATTAGTCCTAGACGAATAATTAGGTGCGCGTGCTCCTTGATTGCTCTCGCCTTAGACGACGTGGGTAGTGCTGATGGTGGAGTGCTCGGTCCTCGGGTCCCGAGGTGCTCATGGGGGGCATCAGGAGTATCCCCCACCATTAGTCCTAGACGAATAATTGAAGTATAGGAGTAAGTATGCTTGTCGTCGGGACCCGAGGTGAAATCCACAATATTGAAGAAAAACACGATCCTCGCGATGATACTCCACGACCGTTGATAAAGGGACACGTGTACGATGAGATTGAGGTCGGGTTGTGCTTTTAGGAGAAAACCATGATCCGGGTGACAACTCCTCCTGGCCGTTGATAAGATCCGAGTGGACGGTGGAGATTAAATTATCCTGGCACCCGAGCAGAGTAGCCTGACGTCTGATGCGACGGTTGAGCTTCCTGATGTGATCTGAGCCGTTGAGAGTGGTGAGATCGGACGGTCAAGATCATTCCCCCGATTCTTATAAATACGCGATTTTGGAAGTTCATTTCTCACTTTCCACTTTCCCAGCATCATTAATCTGCACAAATTTCCTCTCGCTCCCGAGCGCAAGACTTGTTCTTCCGATCTCCATCTCTTCCCCTTGTAAGTTCCAATTGCTCATACACAATGTCTTCTCCTTCTAATACCCC
This sequence comes from Dorcoceras hygrometricum, assembly GCA_001598015.1. Taxonomy (NCBI): domain Eukaryota; kingdom Viridiplantae; phylum Streptophyta; class Magnoliopsida; order Lamiales; family Gesneriaceae; genus Dorcoceras; species Dorcoceras hygrometricum. Next base: position 47,643 of record KV001964.1, on the reverse strand, counting down.
CGTGAGTAGCACCACCACCTCGATAGATAGCGAATCCCCCATCTGCCAGGCGGGGGAACCCTGGCTTCTTGAGCCGGGGGAACTCCCGAATACCCCCTGGTACGAAGAGAAATCTTCTACCTTAAGAATATCCGACATATCCATCATTAAGGAGAAGGGGGGGACGATGGGTAAATTTGAAGTAGTTATCCCCCACCCCGACGAGAGGGCCCATCGCCCCCCTCCGGGGTTCCACACATTCTATATGAACCAGATAGAGATGGGCCTCAGGTTCCCGATCCCAAGGTTCATTGCCGCCTTCTGTCGTCACATCCAACTAAGCCTGAGCTAGTTAGCCCCGAACTCATACAGTTTCTTGCTGGCTCTGGCCGTCCTCCTTAGCTACCATGAGATCCCCTTAATCCCCTATGTCCTTATGCAACTAGTCCAAATCAAGAGGCTAGGACCGGGGAAATTCTACCTCTCCCACAAGGGGGATCACACCTTCATTAAGGGGAACCCGAGCTCCCACAAGGGGTGGATGAGCAGGTTCTTCTACATCAAGTGTGATGTTATGAGGGACCCGTGGAGGTGTGAAATACATTGGAGGGATAGCGCAGTCACCCTTGTCCCCCGAACACCTGACCGAGCCCCAAGCCTGACCCCTTCCTCGAGGCTATGCACGGTAAGAGCTACAATGCTCCCGAGCTCACAAAGGAAGATCTACTGTGCTTCTTCAAGTTTAGCAGGAAGGGGGTCGAGCTTGTTGGGGACCTCGATATAGTTGTATCATGCCTTAGCTGTGCTTTTATTTTCTCCCGAGCTGATGTCTTTCCCGAGCTAACAATTGCGTTGTTTCTTTGTATCTTTTTATGCGGACGAACGAATGGGTAAAGCAGAGCTGCTCCAGGCTATGCAGGAGGCGGCCCGCGCTTTGGGAGAGACCACTCCCCCCAAGAAAGCCACGAAGAAGAGGAAGGCCCCTTCCTCGGCTGAGGAGGAGATCCAACGCGAGAGGCGGAAGAAGGGCGCATCCTCCTCGGGGACTCAGCACGAGGAGACCCAGGAGAAGAGCCGAGCAAAGACACCGCCGACGGCTACTTCTGAGGAGACTCCCGAGCCCACCCCTGTCATCACTATTCCTGAGGCTTCCTCCTCGAGGAGGAGGTCAGAACGACCGCCCCCCTTCGATCCTTCCAAGGATTCCCTGGTAGCCTCCCCGACGGCGGTCATGGCTAACAGGTATATTTGCAATATGGCTCCCGACTCGGATGTCCCGGTACTGTGAAGGCCGACGATGCCGAGGTCATAGCTCACTTCTCGGCCCATATTGCCCCGGTATGTTTTTCATTGCTCGAGCCTTTAACTTTCCCCCCTATGCTAACACTGCTGGTTCTAACTCTTCGCCCTTGCGTAGGCCCTGGTTTGGGGGGGCGAGATGGTGAGACGCCTTACCCAATCTCTCCAAAAAGCAAGGACCACCCGCAAAAATTTCGACAAGGCCCGGGGCCAACATGCGGAGGCGGTGGCGAAGCTTGAGGAGTTGGAGGGCCTTCGAGCTCGGGAGTTAGAGGAGGCGAAGGTCCAAAGGCAGGCACTGGAGGCCGAGCTCACTGCCGAGAAGAAAGCTCGGGTGGCCGAGAAGACAGCTTGGGAAAGGCTGGAGGCTGAGCTCGAGGAAGTCAAGACCCGAGCGGGACAAGAGGCCGAGCGGCTGAAGAGCGAGGCCAAGGAGGAGTTCCTGAAGTCTCCGGAATTCAATGTCCTCTTGGGGCAGAGGGCTTGGGGCTTCTTCAAGGATGGCTTCTGGGGCTGCTTGGCCCAGTTCCGAGCCCATGGCTATCCCGAGGAAGAGCACCCAGCTTCCTTCCTCAACGTTCAACAAGCCTTAGCCGCAGTGGGCGATGAAGAGGAGGCTGAGGAAGAAGAGGAGCAAGAAGAGGGGGAGGTTGGGGGTGACGCTAAAACCAACCTCCCGAACTCCCCTAAGCCCTAGTCTCTTTTTTACAATGTAACTTTTTGACAACTTAATGAAATCTCAACTTTTTGAGCTCTTCCTTTTCGCATCTTATTCTCGAGCGTGAGACGGGATGTCCCGACGACATCACAAAACATAAAGTAGGCGTCCGAGCTACAGTGATGATATCGAAATTAACAAAGTATTGAATAATCGTGCGTAACAAAATAAAACGAGCCTATAACCGAGCAATGATCCAAGCTCACGATTAAACAACGTAATTCAGGTTTACAATTGCACATAGCAATCCAACGAAATAATTCGAGCTTTTCCAAGTGCGCAAGTCATCGATGTAACCTGGGCCCTTGTAAGCGAGTGAAAAGTCGCTAAGTGTTAAATTTTATGCCTCGATTATTAAGAACGAAGTTCGAGCGGTAGCGAGTCTACTCCACCTTATTCGTGTGTTTGTTTCCCGAGCTTGGGGGGGTTTCTGTTTTAGTGAGGTTCTCTCCCGAGGAGGGATTAACGCGTAAGCAAGTATAAGTGCCGAGCTAATCGAGCTTATGTATTGGCGAAGAAGAGCTACGCGAAGTTGCCAGTGCGGAACTGGGCTTTGTTGCTTGGGTGGGTTGCCACCCGAGGAGGTGCCAGTGTGGTACTGGGCTTAGGTGCCGAGCAGGTCGGGCTTATGTGTTTGCGTAGAAGAGCTACGCGAATTTGCCAGTGCGGAACTGGGATTTGTTGCTCAGGTGGGGTTGCCACCCGAGGAGGTGCCAGTGTGGTACTGGGCTTAGGTGCCGAGCAGGTCGGGCTTATGTGTTTGCGTAGAAGAGCTACGCGAATAATTTCCAGTGCGGAACTGGGCGTTTGTTGCTCAGGTGGGGTTGCCACCCGAGGAGGTGCCAGTGCGGGACTGGGCTTAGGTGTCGAGCAGGTCGGGCTTATGTGCTCAGCTCGGGTCGTCACCCGAGGAGCTTGATAATTGAAACCATGAGTTGAGAGAAAACATCTTTTATTCCATATAATAGTTGTTACAAGCAATAGCTGAGCAAAAGATGATTACAACAGTAACGAGACAGAGCCTAAGCATAATACTTCCGAAGATAGATAACATTCCATGGCTGACGTCCTCGCTTGCCCTGTGCATCCTCCAGATAATAAGCGGCGACTCCGGCTTTCCCGACCACCTTGTATGGCCCTTCATACTTCGGATCCAGTTTTCCTCTGTCCCCCTGATATTGTATCTTCCTCCAGACGAGGTCTCCCAGCTCATACTTTTGAGGTTGAACCCTTTTGTTGTAGGCCTGCTCCATCCTTCTTTGATAAGCCGACAAGCGAACTGCTGCTCGAGTTCTCCTTTCTTCCAAGTGATCCAGCTCGAGGCCCCTTATTTCGCCATTATCCTCGGCATACTCCATGAACCGAAGACTATCTTGCCCGATCTCAGCTGGTAGCAGCGCCTCAGTACCATATACCATAGAAAAAGGTGTTTCATCCGTAGCAGCTCGGGTAGTCGTCCGATAAGCCCAAAGTACGCTCGGTAGTTCATCCGCCCATCTTCCCCGAGCAGATTCCAGCCGTGACTTAAGAGCTTGCACGATAGTTCGGTTGGTGACCTCTACCTGTCCATTGCTTTGAGGATAAGCCACCGAGGTGAAGACTTGTTCAATTTTAAATTCCTGACACCACACCCGAATCTTAGCTCCACAGAACTGTCTTCCATTGTCAGAGATAAGTCGCCGAGGTATCCCGAAATGGCAGATGATATTCTTCCATAGGAACTTCAGCACCTCGGCCTCCGTTATTCTCGCTAAGGGTTCGGCCTCCACCCATTTAGAGAAGTAATCTACCGCCACCAATAAGAACTTCCTCTGTCCTCCGGCTGGTGGGAAAGGTCCCACAATATCCATGCCCCATTGATCAAATGGGCACGAAGAGATGATAGTTCTCAAGGGCTCGGCGGGTTTCTTTTGAAGATTAGCCACCCGAATCTTAGCTCCACAGAACTGTCTTCCATTGTCAGAGATAAGTCGCCGAGGTATCCCAAATGGCAGATGATATTCTTCCATAGGAACTTCAGCACCTCGGCCTCCGTTATTCTCGCTAAGGGTTTGGCCTCCACCCATTTAGAGAAGTAATCTACCGCCACCAATAAGAACTTCCTCTGTCCTCCAGCTGGTGGGAAAGGTCCCACAATATCCATGCCCCATTGATCAAATGGGCACGAAGAGATGATAGTTCTCAAGGGCTCGGCGGGTTTCTTTTGAAGATTAGCATGTTTCTGACAGCCCTGACAAGATCGGACAAGCGCAGTATAATCTTGCTGCATAGTAGGCCAAAAGAAGCCTGCAAGTGTAGCCTTCCGAGCTAGAGCTATGGCGCCGAGGTGATTGCCGCAACACCCCTCATGAATCTCCCTCAATACATATTTGGCCTCGTCGGGACCCAAACACTTCAGCAGTGGTCGTGAGAAGGACCGCTTATATAATTTATCGTCAAGAATAACAGAGCGCAGTGCTCGGCGTTTGAGTTCCCGAGCTTGTCGGGGGTCGTCGGGTACTATCCTTCACAGAATGTATTCCAAAATATCACGTCGCCAGTCCGAGGTAGGCATTCCTCCCTGATTCTGTCCGACCTGATATACTTGTGATAGCAATTCCGTCCCACATATCTCCTTTCCCGAGGATGGGGCGAGGGAGCTGGCCATATTGGCAAGTTTGTCTGCCTTTTCGTTGTTCTCCCGAGGTACCTGCTCCAGAACCACCTCGGAAAAAGCCTCGGTCAGTTTATTCAACGCCTCTGTGTACTTCACCATCTTCTCATTCTTTATATCAAATTTACCGTTACTCTGTTGAATTACCAACTGAGAATCAGAATACAGCAGGACACGAGCTATCCCCATGTTCTTTGCAGCTCGGAGTCCGATGAGCAAGGCCTCATACTCAGCTTCGTTGTTAGAGGCTTTGAAATCAAGAGTAATGGCCAAGCTTGTCTCCTCCCCCCAGGGGGACACCATAACTACCCCGACGCCGCTTCCCGAGGAACACAAAGATCCATCGACATATACTTTCCACCTCTCCTCCTTCTCAAGAGACACTGTTTCCGCCAGAAAATCCGCTAAGTCTTGTGCTTTGATGGCTGCCCGAGGCTTGAACTGAATATCATACTTGCTGAGCTCAGTAACCCACTTGACAAGTCTTCCAGAGGCGTCGGGATGAGAGACAATCTGTCCGAGCGCACTGTTGGTGAGCATTGTGATCGGATGAGACAAGAAATACGGCCTGAGTCGCCGAGCTGTGATAACCAGAGCTAGATCCAGCTTCTCCTGAGTGGTATAATTGAGCTCGGCGCCCTTTAAGGCATGGCTTACGAAATACACAGGCTGATGCACCTGTCTTTCTTCCCGAACTAATACTGAACTGGCCGCTTGTGGAGTGACCGCTAGATAAATCAATAATGGCTCCCCGAGCTCGGGCTTATTCAAGACCGGCAATCCCCTTAGATATTCCTTTAGTTCCTGGAAGGCTTTCTCACTGTGTCTAGTCCATTCAAACTGTTTAGCTCGGTGAAATATCTTGAAGAAAGGAAGGCTTATATCAGCCGACCTGGAGATAAATTGGGAGAGAGCAGCAATCCTCCCTGTTAACCTCTGTACCTCCTGAATATTCCGAGGTGAGCACATAGAAGCAAGAGCTTGCATGTAGTGCCTCAAAATCCATAGGACCACAAATTCTAATCTTTATCTATTTAGAGTCCTTTTCTAATTTCAAGATTTCATCTTTTGCTACTTGTTGAGCGACTGATTCCCCATTTCTTAGATTTCATAAGGGCAGAGGCCAATCAGTGGTTAGTTTGTAACCCGAGCGCAGCCAAACAATTTTCAAACTTTACAATAAAATGGTTTTGGATGGGAGAATGGTTAAATTTCTAGATTTTTGTGTAGTGCATTTACAAATCAAAACATTGACAGGGAATTTTAAGTAAAATTTTCTGAAGTACGCCTGGTTTGCCATGCCTAAATGAGTGTTTTTCCCCTGTTAATAATCAGACTCCCATGCCCCTGTCCTTGTGAACTATAAGTTCAATTATTTGCAAGAAAATGTTCATTCTGGCACCAAAGAAATAGATAACACATTGCTGCGCTGGGGAAAACTCTCTGTTAGTGGCCTGCTGTATCTTGTGATTTCCTTCTTATCAAGGCAAGTAAATTTGATTCTTGCTACGCCATGAAAGCTTACATGTTGTTCTCACTTTATCTCATGATTTCGCTTAAGCTCTGTTATTTATCAGCCTTTGCTCATGTTTTGGTTGATATTATAGTGTATGTTGAGCGTTCGGGGTCACAGGGGATTTAGTTTGGAACTCAAATGTATTTTACGAAGTCGATGTTGATTTTAAAACGCTGAGCATTTCAGATTTTCAACTCGCAGAGATCATGATGTTCTTTCTTTTGCTGTAATATCGAGATTTGATGATTGTGTAATCGATAGTTGCTAGTGGAATCAGTAGAAAGTCTGGTTTAATAGGCGACTGCTGGTAGCGTGATCATTGTTTCGATATTACAAGTGTTATTGTAAAACCAGCAGGTGCATTTCTTTTGATAACACCAGCAGGTGCATTTCTTTTGTCAACACCAGCAGGTGCATTCTTAGCGAACTAATTCAGCAGCTGCTTTCCTTCATTAGAATTTCAGCAGCTTGCGACTGGTTTTCTTGCAACTGGTTACTGTTGCTTGCGACTGGTTTGCTTGCGACTGGGTTGCTTGCAACTGGTTACTGTAGCTTGCGACTGGGTTGCTTGCGACTGGTTTTCTTGCGACTGGTTTGCTTGCGACTGGTTATTGTTGCTTGCGACTGGTTTGCTTGCGACTGGGTTGCTTGCGACTGGTAACTGTAGCTTGCGACTGATTTCTCTTTCCCTCAAGTACTTCACTGCTGATTTATATCCATAGTCTAGTTTTTCTTCCACCTGCTGATTTCCTTACCCAACGGCCGGCTGTTCTTGAACCAACGGCCGGTTGAGTTACTGTTACTTCGTTGACCAAATTAATTGTGTTGACCACCAACATATCGATATTTATATATATACCCATCGACTGATCTACTGTTCACACCAGCTGGATTTCTTGCCAACAGCTGAACTTATCCAACTGCTGATTTTTACATGTCTCTGCTGGATGCTCTGTAAAAACGATTTTCGAAGGGAGTATGAGTTTTTAAAATAGAGTGAACCCCGATGCTAAGATTTCAGTTTGTTCATTTTGTGTTTTAAGGAAGAAAGTTTCAGTTTATGAATTTATGGCTTAGATAACAGACGGTTCATATGGGAAGGGTGAGCAGCAGACGAGAGGGTCAGTTGCCCCTTCATATTGGGTGCGATTTCACCACATTGAAACTGATATCAGTAGTCATTCGATCGAGTGCAATGGGACCTAAGTAGATCTTCTAAGCCATAAGTTTAACGAAAATGATAACTCTGGAATTTGAATTCACTTCCAGAACAAAAGTTGCAGGAAATGGTGTATTATGTATTATCATCTGCATATTGTGCTTGTTACCTTCAGTTTTCTTGCTGAGCCCCTAGGCTCACTAGCTTTCTTGGTGCAGGTGAGACGGCGCCGGAGCATGCGGGAGGTGGAGTTTGAATCAGCAGCGACGCGTGAGTGTTTATCGAAGGCCTGCGTTTCCATGATGTTCATTTTGTATTTTGCTACTTTTGTTGTCTTTGATCTTAGTCACAAATGTATTGAGATCTGTTACAACAAGGATGAATTCAGCTAGAGTTCAGTAGTTGTAATATCGCGATTTCGCATTTTGTACTTAAAATTTGTAATGACAGCTGATTCATTGTTATGGCGCCAATGGTTGAAATTCGAATTTTTTTTACGAGCAAGATAATACAGCTTGTTCTATTTGCTTTTCAGTCCTTATATTTCCCTTTTATTTCCTTTTCTTCTATCTCGTGACTCCCATGAGGGATGGGGCGTCACAAACATGGTATCACAGCATGGTCCAGAGATAAACACGCGCACTTCTTGCTGAAACAGATTTCATCAACCGTCTCTACGGGGCAGTGAGTTCTTTTATGTTTTAGAGCATGTATTTTTTTTTATTTCTTGCATGTTCTGATGTTCTTATGTGGTGGATTACGGGCTATAGATTAAGATGTCTGGCCGAGGAAGAGGAAGGAATATTCCAGTAGATGAATCCAATCCTGATAGTAACGCTAGTATTGCCCAGCTTCTAAGGCTGCTGGTAGATCAGCAGGGTAGAGGCAACGACCAATCCTCCAGCAGTAGAGGACCTAGCAACGATGACCCTCAAGAGTGATTTCGAAGACAGAAGCCAAGGGAGTTTAGTGGCACGACAGATCCGTTTGTTGCCGAAAGTTGGATTAAATCAATGGAAGTGATCTTTGAGTATCTTCAGACGCCTGACTTAGAAAGATCCAGATGTGAAATTTATATGTTGAGAGATGATGCGATGCTCTGGTGGGAAGGAGCAAAGCTTACTGTAGATGTAACAAATCTCCCATGGGAGGAGTTCAAGCGCGTGTTCTTTGAGCAATATTTTACAGAAGATAAGAGGTCTGAATTAAAAAGAGAGTTCTTGATGATCAAGCAAGGGGACATGACTGTCCAAGAATATGTTCGAAAGTTCGAACGTGGATGTTATTTTGTACCTTTGATTGGAGCTGATCCTAAGGAGAAATTACGACACTTTGTCGATGGATTGAAACCAGCACTCAGGCATGATGTGAGACTGGTGGAACCAAAAGATTATCGAGGAGCGGTGGATAAGGCTCTAAGAGCTGATCAGGATTGGAAAGCAGTTATGGAGGAACGACAACTGAAGAGGCAGGCTTTTCAACAAAAAGACCAGCGACCACCCAAGAAACCATATAAGAATCAGCAGAGGTCGCAGGAACAAAAGCCTCAGGAGCAGAAACCTTTAGTTGTGCAACCCATCAGCGCGGTCTCAGCAGTTGGAAACAAGCCTCAGTGTCCCAAGTGCCAGAAGAACCACCATGGTCCATGTCGAAAGGGACAGAATGTTTGTTATAAATGTGGATTGCCAGGACATGCTATTAGGGACTGTCCTAAATTAAATCAGATGGTGACCAGCAGAGCTTATGTCATGACAACCGAGCAAGCCAATCCAGATTTTACAGTAGTTACGGGTAAGATTTTGATTGCTGGAATTCCCTCTTTAGCTCTAATAGATTCAGGTGCAACGCATTCCTTTATAGCAGCGGACTTTGCTAAGAAACTACCTGTTAAACCCGACCAGCTGACTATGGGATTTTGCGTAACGGTACCCTCTGGAGAAGAGATGATATCACATGATTTGTTTCGTAACTTAGAACTTAAGCTGCAAGGGCATTTAGTTACTGCTGACCTAATTTTTTTACCTATGCCTGGGTTTGATTTGATTCTAGGAATGGATTGGTTGACCAAGTATGGGGTCGTGATAGATTTCAAGCTTAGAACAGTAGTGGTAAAACCCCCAAAAGGAGACTGGTTCACGTTCGAGGCTAGCCAGCTATGTAAAATTCCCCGAATTATTTCAGTTCTTAAAGCCTATAGTTGTTTGAAAAAGGGGGGAGCGGGATTCTTGATAAGCTTATCATCTTTAGCAGTATCTAGCAAGCCCCAACTCTTTGATGTGAAAGTAGTGAGTGAATTCCCGGAGGTTTTTCCAGAAGACATTTATAGATTGCCACCTGATAGAGAATTGGAGTTTGCAATTGATTTAGTGCCAGGGGCAGCACCCGTTTCTAAACCACCTTATCGACTTGCTCCATCAGAGATGAAAGAATTAAAAGAGCAACTACAAGAACTGTTAGACAAGGGTTTTATTCGACCAAGTACATCACCATGGGGAGCCCCAGTTTTATTCGTCAAGAAGAAGGACGGGAGTCTAAGGCTGTGTATAGACTATAGAGAGTTGAATAAGTTGACAATCAAGAATAAATACCCTTTACCTAGAATTGAGGACCTGTTTGACCAGCTGAAGGGATCAATAGTTTTCTCTAAAATTGATTTAAGATCTGGCTACAACCAATGGAAGATAAAACCAGCAGACATCTACAAAACAGCCTTTAGAACACGTTATGGTCACTACGAATTTTTGGTGATGCCCTTCGGACTAACCAACGCTCCCTCAGCCTTTATGGACCTGATGAACAGAGTATTTCAACCCTTCTTAGATCAGTTTGTAGTGGTGTTTATTGACGATATTTTGGTGTATTCCAAGAACAGCATCGAGCACGCAAACCACCTGAGAACAGTACTTCAGATTCTGAAAGACCAGCAACTGTTTGCCAAGTTTAGTAAGTGTGATTTTTGGCAGGAAAAAGTTTCTTTTCTCGGGCACATTATATCCAAAGATGGATTGGAAGTAGACCCATCCAAGGTGGAAGCCGTTCGTGATTGGCCGATACCAACATCAGTTACAGAGGTTAGGAGTTTTCTGGGTCTAGCTGGTTACTATAGACGCTTCATTAAGGGATTTTCGAAGATATCTGTTCCCTTAACCACATTGACTAGAAAGTTGAGCAAATTTGAATGGACCCCCAACTGCCAATCCAGTTTTGATCAACTGAAGCAAGCGTTGATTGAGGCTCCTGTGCTAACCATGCCCGATACCAACATCAGTTACAGAGGTTAGGAGTTTTCTGGGTCTAGCTGGTTACTATAGACGCTTCATTAAGGGATTTTCGAAGATATCTGTTCCCTTAAACTCACTGACTAGGAAGTTGAGCAAATTTGAATGGACCCCAAATTGCCAATCCAGTTTTGATCAACTGAAGCAAGCGTTGATTGAGGCTCCTGTGCTAACCATGCCATCCGATCAAGGGAAGTTCGTCATCTATACAGATGCGTCGAAGTTGGGATTGGGAGCTGTTTTGATGCAAGATCATAGAGTAATTTCCAACGCCTCTCGTCAATTGAAAAACCACGAAAAGAATTATCCCACGCACGACTTAGAGCTGGCAGCAGTTGTTTTTGCCTTAAA
>KV001964.1:3753-21364 GCA_001598015.1 Dorcoceras hygrometricum | reverse complement strand
ATTTCAGATTTTCAACTCGCAGAGATCATGATGTTCTTTCTTTTGCTGTAATATCGAGATTTGATGATTGTGTAATCGGTAGTTGCTAGTGGAATCAGTAGAAAGTCTGGTTTAATAAGCGACTGCTGGTAGCGTGATCATTGTTTCGATATTACAAGTGTTATTGTAAAACCAGCAGGTGCATTTCTTTTGATAACACCAGCAGGTGCATTTCTTTTGTCAACACCAGCAGGTGCATTCTTAGCGAACTAATTCAGCAGCTGCTTTCCTTCATTAGAATTTCAGCAGCTTGCGACTGGTTTGCTTGCAACTGGTTACTGTTGCTTGCGACTGGTTTGCTTGCGATTGGGTTGCTTGCGACTGGTTACTGTAGCTTGCGACTGGGTTGCTTGCGACTGGTTTGCTTGCGACTGGTTATTGTTGCTTGCGAGTGGTTTGCTTGCGACTGGTTACTGTAGCTTGCGACTGATTTCTCTTTCCCTCAAGTACTTCACTGCTGATTTATATCCATAGTCTAGTTTTTCTTCCACCTGCTGATTTCCTTACCCAACGACTGGCTGTTCTTGAACCAACGGCTGGTTGAGTTACTGTTACTCCGTTGACCAAATTAATTGTGTTGACCACCAACATATCGATATTTATATATATACCCATCGACTGATCTACTGTTCACACCAGCTGGATTTCTTGCCAACAGCTGAACTTATCCAACTGCTGATTTTTACATGTCTCTGCTGGATGCTCAGTAAAAACGATTTTCGAAGGGAGTATGAGTTTTTAAAATAGAGTGAACCCCGATGCTAAGATTTCAGTTTGTTCATTTTGTGTTTTAAGGAAGAAAGTTTCAGTTTATGAATTTATGGCTTAGATAACAGACGGTTCATATGGGAAGGGTGAGCAGCAGACGAGAGGGCCAGTTGCCCCTTCATATTGGGTGCGATTTCACCACATTGAAACTGATATCAGTAGTCATTCGATCGAGTTCAATGGGACCTAAGTAGATCTTCTGAGCCATAAGTTTAACGAAAATGATAACGCTGGAATTTGAATTCACTTCCAGAACAAAAGTTGCAGGAAATGGTGTATTATGTATTATCATCTGCATATTGTGCTTGTTACCTTCAGTTTGCTTGCTGGGCCCCTAGGCTCACTAGCTTTCTTGGTGCAGGTGAGACGGCGCCGGAGCAGGCGGGAGGTGGAGTTTGAATCAGCAGCGACGCGTGAGTGTTTATCGAAGGCCTGCTTTTCCGCGATGTTCATTTTGTATTTTGCTACTTTTGTTGTCTTTGATCTTAGTCACAACTGTATTGAGATCTGTTACAACAAGGATGAATTCAGCTAGAGTTCAGTAGTTGTAATATCGCGATTTTGCATTTTGTACTTAAAATTTGTAATGACAGCTGATTCATTGTTATGGCGCCAATGGTTGAAATTCGAATTTTTTTTACGAGCAAGATAATACAGCTTGTTCTATTTGCTTTTCAGTCCTTATATTTCCCTTTTATTTCCTTTTCTTCGATCTCGTGACTCCCATGAGGGATGGGGCGTCACATTGCACCTTCTCGGGATTAGCTTCAATTCCCCGACGAGTCACCATATAGCCCAGAAATTTTCCTGTCCGAGCTCCAAATAAGCATTTGCTCGGGTTAAGCTTGATTTGATAGTTCCGCAGAGTGCGGAAAGTCTCCTCGACGTCAGATATAAAGCACGCTTCTTCCCGAGCCTTAATCAAAATATCGTCGACATAGACCTCGACGTTTCTCCCGATCTGCTCCTTGAACACCTTATCCATCAATCGCTGATACGTGGCCCCTGCATTTTTAAGCCGAAGGGCATAACAACATAACAGAACGTTCCATCAGCAGTAACGAAACTAACCTTTCGTTGATCCTCCTCGGCCAGTGGGATCTGATGGTAGCCCTCATAGGCATCCAAAAAACTGAGCAACTCGTGACCCGAGGTGGAATCAACGAGCTGATTGATCCTCGGGAGAGGGTAGCAAAGCCCTCATAGGCATCCAAAAAACTGAGCAACTCGTGACCCGAGGTGGAATCAACGAGCTGATTGATCCTCGGGAGAGGGTAGCAATCCTTTGGACAGGCCTTGTTCAGATCCCTGAAATCCACGCACATCCTCCATTTCCCTGTAGCTTTCGGCACTAGAACGACGTTAGACAACCAAGTAGGGAAATGTACCTCTCTGATATGGCCCACCTGCAACAGGTCCTCGACCTGATTTCTAATCACGGCGTCTTTCTCGGGCCCGAAGTGCCTCCTCTTCTGAATAACGGGTCGGGAGCCCGAGGAGACATTCAACCGATGCTCCATCACTTCACGCTTGACCCCCTTTAGATCGGACGGTGACCAAGCAAAAACATCCTTGTTCTTCTCCAAACACTGAACCAACTGCCCTCGCACCTCCTCGGGAAGGGACTTAGCAATTTTCACAATCCCAGACGGAGGATCAAGGACCACCTCTTCTTCCTCATCCTCAGTAGTCAACTGAAAGTCCTCCTCAACCAAATTCACACCTCTATCCTCCCGAGCCCTAGGATGGTCTTGAGCTCGGGACTTAGCAACCTTCTGCTCCACTCTCACCTCCTCAACATAACACTTCCTCGCCATCTTACGATCCCCGAGGACTTCCCCTACTGAATCTCCTACAGGGAATTTGATCTTTTGGTGGAAGGCTGAGGCCACGGCCGAGAACGCAGCCATGGCCGGCCTCCCGAGGATAACATTGTAGGAAGAAGGTGCCTCCACCACAGTAAACTCCACCATCTTGGTCTTCCTGCATTCGCCTGAGCCGAGCGACATAGGTAATCGAACAGCCCCTACCGACTGTAAATAATCCCCTGTGAATCCATACAAAGGCATGTGCACTGGCTCCATACGGTATTCCCCAAGATCCATTTTATCCACCGCGCTCTTGAAGAATACATTGACCGAGCTCCCCGAGTCCACGAAAATACGGGCCACTTCATAGTTTGCAATCATATCCCGGATGACTAGAGCGTCATTATGTGATTCCGCATCCAGAGGCATGTCCTCGGGACCAAAGGAGATCGGTAGGTCCCGAGCGCCTCTTCCCGACCTCCATGGCTTCCATCCGTCGACACCTCGTCTTTCTCGCCCTGTTGGAATCCCCATCAGTGGGTCCTCCTGAAATCATATTAATAAATCCTCGGGGCTGAGGCGTTCTTCGCTCCCCTCGGTTAGGCTGCTGATCCTGTCCCCGAGGCGTCCTGTCCTGACCAGGGTCTCTGTTGTTAAACTGCCTGTCATCCTCCCGACGAGGCCTCTTCTCCCACCGACGTGGCTTGTCGACCATCAGCGTTGCGTGCATGTCGGGGTTATTCTGCATGATCCGCTCTAACTCCTGATCCCAGAGGCGACATTCCGTGGTAGTGTGACCATAATCCCTGTGGAAATCACAGAACTTGTCTGACTTCGGATTCCTCGGGGCCCCATCACTACCCCGGGGACGTTGGACGACTTTCCTCTCATCACAAATCTCAAGAGCCCGAGCTTTGCTCACTTTCAAAGGTGTTCGAGCAGTAAACTCCCCCAACAACAAGGGGGGCTCTTGTCTAACCGGCCTCGGCTGAGGTCTTTCCACCCGAGCATCCCGACCAGCCCGCGGTGGCGGCCTCTGTTCGTTCTTCCTCGAGGACTGTATCTCCTCCACATTAACATACTTTTCCGCCTTGGTCAGAATCTCATCAAATGTCTTCGGGGGCTTCTTGACCAGTGACTTAAAGAAATCACCCCCTCTCAACCCCTGGGTGAACGCCCCGATCAGGAGGTCGGGCGTAGCAGATGGAACCTCGATGATGGTTCCATTGAAGCGCCGAATATACTCCCGAAGAGTCTCATGTTCCTTATGCTTCACAGTAAACAGATTCAAGGTCGTCAGAGGCTGCTTCTTGCTGCTAGAAAACTGATGGATAAACGCCTGACTGAAATCCTGAAAACACTTTATACTCCCCGCTGGCAGGAGATTGAACCATTGCTGGGCAGCTCGGACCAGAGTGGTGAGAAATATCCTGCACTTGATAGGGTCAGAGTATCGATGGAGAAGTGCAGCGTTATAAAATCGGGACAGATGCTCCTCAGGATCTCCCATCCCGTCATATTCTCCCACATTTGGATATTTGAAGTGTTGGGGCAGGTCGGCCTCCAGCACCTCGATAGAGAAGGGCACCTCCCGAGCATGTGGGGGAGGAGGCACCGAGCTCCTTTCCTTCTTCAGATTCTATAATTCCTCACGCATCCTCCTCATCTCCTCGGCTTGCTGATCGATATTAGGTTGCGGTTGTGGAGTTCAAATATATCACTAAACCGTGGTCTGAAAACCTCGGTTTTGCCCCTTTCACAGAAATTCCTCAAAGTGTCAAAAAACAGGATTATATCCGACGTCGTTTTCCCTCTTCTCAATACTGGGAAGCCGACATTCCTGAAAAAATTCAAAAGTTTTATGAATTCATATTAGTGGACACTGACTCTGTCGAGATTGTCCACAAAAGATGTTCCAAAGGAGAAATTATTTTTTCAAAGTGCATCATCAAACAGGTTATCTCCAATACCCAGTGGGATAACGTTTTCAAAATCCGTTCATTTTCAGTCAATTTTCAACCCTCCTCCTTCAATTATATTGACTACAAAAATGCCTGGTTCAAAGCTTTTTACCTTCGCCCTTTTTCTCATTCATGGTTTTTCACATTCCACTCTGGATGTGATTCAACTTTTCCTACTTGGTTTCACGAATGGTGGAAACAAATAGGATCAGATTCTTCAATCTTACCCCAAGACGTCAAAAAGGGTTTAGAGGTTTTCTCCGAATCCTCTTGCCTTAATAATTTTCAAAAACCCCTCAAATTTCATGCTGAGTTCAAGGTTCCATGGATTTTTACATGGGATTTTGATTTTCAAAAGCTTTACCCCGATCCAGTTCCTTTTTCACTCTCCTTTTGAACATTTCTTGTGAACAATCTCGACAGAGTCGGTGTCCACTAATATGAACTCATAAAATTTTTGAATTTTTTCAGGATTGTCGGCTTCCCAGTATTGAGAAAAGGGAAAACGTCGACGAATATAATCCTGTTTTTTGATACTTTGAGGCATCTCTGTGAAAGGGGCAAAACCGAGGTTTTCGGTCCACGGTTTAGTGATGTATTTGAACTCATCATTATTTTGAGGGATTTGAACAGGTTGAATTTGTTTGGAAGGGGTAGCCAGAACTGATTTGTAGGGTAGTTCTGGGAGATTTTGAAGTGGACTGTATTTGTTGTAATTTGAAGTGAGGGGAGGAAATTGACCCGTGGGTCTTTGAGCTGGTGTTTTTGAAGGAGTAGAAGGAGATAATGAAACTATCTGTTTGGAAGGATTTTTTGGCATTTCATAATCTCGGGCTGTTTGAATATTTTGCTTGTGTTTTGCAGGATCCATTTGCAGGAGAAAGGAAGTTTCGAGAAAAAGATAATGAAGAGAGGAAACAATCTCAAGAGAGTGTAAAATGTAATATGAAAAATTTATGTAAAACGGGGTATTTATAGGAATAATTTGAGTACTATTGGAATATTTTAATAAAAGAAATATTTTGAAAAGATATTGGTAAAGTGAATATGTATGATACGGTCTGAGCCAAAGACCTGTTTGAACCTGACTTAAATAATCTATGAATTTTAACCTATTGTTAACTACTGACATAATGAATATTTTTGTACGATTATCTAATATATTTGAAGGGTACTGCCGCTGTTGTTTTGGAGTAGGTATTGAAAAAAGACTTTGTTCTCTACTATTTGAAATGACACAAACGTGGCAGATGCCTTTTGAAGGTTTTTGTTCACTTTCGGACTCAGTATCATCTTTATTTGATGTACTGGAATCACTTGGAATATCATCAGATAATTCATTAATTTGTTTTTTATATTTGTTTTGAGGTTTCTTAGATTTGTGGAAACAATTATTAGACGTATGACCTGGTTTATTACAAATATAACATTTTAATGTTTTTGAATTATTAGTATTTGCGTTATATTTTGGTTTTTTAAATCGTGAAGATTTATGATAAGATTGAAATCTTTTATCCTTCTTTTTCTTCCGTATGGAAGGCGGTTCAATATTCATTAAACCGAACATTGAACAGAAAGAACCTAACTCTTTACGGGTTGTTGTTCTATCAGATTTGTATTTTGCTTGTAATTTGAGTTCTGAACATAAAGATAATCCTTCGTTTTTAATGAATGCAAACAATTGACCAAAGGTCATGTCTACAAAAGGAATATCTTCTGATCCTACTGCGGTTTTTAATTTTTTGAAATATTCTTTCTGCAAATAATCGGGGTAATCCCGATATGAAACGTTCCTTCCAGAAAGACATATTACAGTCTTCTCTGCGTAGAACATGAGTTAGGAATACATCCTTATACCAACACTGGGATTTCCTATGAAGTACATTGAGATTGTAACTATCAGGAATTCACCTGAATCATTTTGAGCAGTAATATTACCATCGTCATCTTCAGTATGAATTTCATGATTAAGTATGGAGACTTTTTCTTGGAGGGTGAGGGATTTATCCCACCAATTTCTTAATTGGCCTGTGAAGCCTTGAATAATTAAAGCTGTTGAAGTTTCTTCATTATTACCTTTGATTTTGTAGGCTGCTCGAGCCATACCCATTTCTTGTAATGTATTGAGGATTTCGTATTCTGATTTGCCATCTATATTCCATTCAATTATAGATTGGCCATCATATTTTGTACTTTTGAATTGATTTCTTTCTTCGTAACCAATATCAGCAGGCGTAGGCCTCTGATAGTAATTACGTGTATTTGTATTATTGAATCGTCTTCTATTAATTCTATGAATTTTTTCTTCTTCATCTGTGAAAGGATTGTCAATGATATTGACTTCCTGTTCTGATTCTGAACCGGAATCAGTAGAATTTGAAGTTTGAGACTCAGTATTTTCAGTATTTTGAATATTATTGTGTTCAACACAATTGATTTTACTACCAGATGTACCTATTTCTGATAGCTTTGTTGAAATTTTATTAAGAATTGAATCAGTATTATTGTTAAGTTGTATTCCTATCTCCTTTCCAGGAGGTAGAACATTTGTTTGAAAGAAAGGCTTTGCCGTCGTATTATTAAATATTGACGGTTTTGATTGTTGTGGAAGATTATTAGAGATATGATCTACTTGCGTAGCAATTGTCTTAAGTATTTGATTTGAATAATTATTTTTTGATAAATTTTATTAATATCTTCGGTATTGATAGGTTCTTTGTCCTTACGTCCACGTTTAAATGGATCAGCTATGACATCACCTTTTGAAGTATGAAGCTGTAATTTTTGAAGAGGAGGATGAACCGCAGTAACAATTTCATTATTACTGAGTGTCCATTTTTTATGAAGGGTTGTATTAACATGAATAGCAGAATGAGTTTGATAATCATTAATCCCTTCTGCCGAAAGGAAAATTGATAAGAATGTGTAAAAAGGAATATTTGAACGAATTGTTTTCATTTTGATTATCCAAGCATTAACAATTTTGATTGTAATATCTCTATCTAGTTGTTTATACCATTTACGTTTTGAATCATGATATGAATCTTCAGCTTATTTATTAATATATTCATAATCTGGTTTGAATTCTTCTCCAGAATTGATCATATTGATCATACTGGAAATTGAAGGAGACATAGGAGGTGAATAATTTTGAGGCGAAGATTGTTCTGATTGAGGTTTAGGAAGAGGTGTTGTAAATTCATATTTTTGAGTATTTCTTGAGACAGTCGAAAATGAATGTCTCGAAGATTGAGTTCTCTGGAAATTAGGAATTTTAGTT
This sequence comes from Dorcoceras hygrometricum, assembly GCA_001598015.1. Lineage (NCBI taxonomy): Eukaryota > Viridiplantae > Streptophyta > Magnoliopsida > Lamiales > Gesneriaceae > Dorcoceras > Dorcoceras hygrometricum. The sequence goes on along the minus strand of KV001964.1, from coordinate 13,508 downwards.
TCTTGATTTGTTGAATTAAATTTAATTCTTATTTTACCATCTTCTTCTTCTATTATTTGAGAAATATCTCTACGTTCTATATTTCTGGGAATTTGAGGTGTATTAATTATAAATTGTTCTGAAATGGTTATTTCATTCCATTTGAGTCTTTTCGGCGTAAAGACCGTAGGTCTTTCTGCATCAATTTGCAACAATACTGTCTCTTCTTTCGAAGCAGGCAGTCTGTTGAACTTTGGATTTATTTGAGACGACAGAAGTCTGAAGTAGACTCTGTACATAATTGCGAAGTTTTTGCAGGGATAAAATTCATCTCCCTGAATTTGAACATCTAAAATTAACGAATCTAAAACCATTGGATCTAATTGAATTTAATTGTAATTTTTCCATCTTCTTCTTCTATTACTCCAATATGAACTAAAGGTTTGACAGCAATTTGAACTAAACCAAAATGAATATATCTATAATTCTTTTGAATGTATTTCTGGATTGTTGAATTATTAAGGAGGGTTATACTTTGACTATCTTCTTGAATACTTCAATTAAAATAAATTGGGCCATTGCAGATATTGGTTTGCACCATCGACAGAAGAGATGTTTGATATCTCTTTAGTCGTTTATCACGTAAGGCGAGATATACTGGAGTGTCAACTCCAATATGAACTAAAGGTTTGACAGCTATTTGAACTAAACCAAAATGAATATATCTATAATTCTTTTGAATGTATTTCTGGATTGTTGAATTATTAAGGAGGGTTATACTTTGACTATCTTCTTGAATACTTAATGTTTCTTCGTGTGTTTTGACAGACGTAGCAGTTTTGAAATCTGTGAATCTTATTTTGTAAATGTTTTCTATTTGTTCCTGAGGGATTGTCCAGTTTGAATAATCTATCGGCATATGTGTTTCACTACTTTGAACTATATTTTGGGACCTAGAACTAGATCCTAATGACATCAGATTTCTAAAACGTAAAGCCATTTTGAACTCTTAACAGAATTCTCTTAAAACCTATGTGTTCGGTGTTGTTAACACGGGACCACCACCGGGACCACCTATCTCAACGGCTGACCAACGGATACAAGGGCTGACCAACGCATCACCAACAACCTAGACACAGATCTTAATTGAAATCTATTGAAAGTTCTTAACAACTCTAAGTTGAATACTCTCTAATTTCATTATAGACATGGCTCTGATACCAAAAGAAAAGAACAAGGATCGGAAAAACATATATGATAGATAAAATTTGGGGACAGGGATCAAGAACAGATATGAAAACAAGAACAGAATGATAAAAAGATTGATTTTATAAAATTGAAATTAAATTCTTACAGAGATTGGATACAGGAATTGATCGCAGATATAAGCTCAGAGTTTTTACAAGAATTTTCTCGCTCTAAACTCACTCTGTCTCACTTATGAAATTACAATGAATATATAGGAAAAACTTTGAAGTCTTCGACAAGCTTGGTAGATGGAATGTCACCGTCTACTTTTGCTTTATGTCTTGATCAAGTTTGATAATGCGTCTTTTGAGAAAGGTGTCTTCTTTTTTGAAAGTGGGAATCTTTGAAAAATGGGAACCATCTTTTGAGTCAGCAACGTTTGGCGTCTTTTGATAATGGGGAACACCTTTTGAAAGTGGAGCACGTCTTCTTTGTCCGCCATGATAGCTTTGAGTGCGGTTGTTGAGACGTCTTCTTTTGAGCTGTCTTTGTCGTTTTTTGATTATAACTTGCACGCGTCTTTGAAAAGGAATGAGGAACCTACATCAAATAAAGATGTCGGCCAATTTGAGAGTGGGGCACGCGTTTCACCGAGAAACCTCTGGCCTTTGAGACAATGGCACACGTTTCACCGAGAAACTTCGGGCCAATGTTTGAAAGAGAGAAAAATATAGGAAATTTTTTTTTTTGAAAATATCCTTATGATTTAAAAATCAAAAGGATCTTGAGCAACCGGTCCACCGAAAGGGTCTGAAGAGATCGATTCTTCGGATTTTGCAGTCTTTGAAGAACATGAAGCCATGAATTCGAAAAGTTTATTTTGAAACTCTGGATCATGTTTGAACTGGTCAAAGAAAGTTTCTTTGGGTGTTTGAGATGTTTGGGCTGTTTGGGCTGGTTGTTGAGCAGGAGTTTCAGGTTTCTGCTCATTTGAAGAATATTTGGGTTTTTGACCTGTAGCTATGAAGTGGCGAACAACATGTTCGTTGCAAAGGTGGGTTTGGTATTTGCCCCACCATTTGATTTTATGAATCCGAACCAGTGAAAAGGGAACTGGATCGGGGTAAAGCTTTTGAAAATCAAAATCCCATGTAAAAATCCATGGAACTTTGAACTCAGCATGAAATTTGAGGGGTTTTTGAAAATTATTAAGGCAAGAGGATTCTGAAAAAACCTCTAAACCTTTTTTGACTTCTTGGGGTAATATTGAAGAATCTGAACCTATTTGTTTCCACCATTCGTGGAACCAAGTAGGAAAAGTTGAATCACATCCAGAGTGGAATGTGAAAAACCATGAATGGGAAAAAGGGCGAAGGTAAAAAGCTTTGAACCAGGCATTTTTGTAGTCAATATAATTGAAGGAGGAAGGTTGAAAATTGACTGAAAATGAACGGGTTTTGAAAACGTTATCCCACTGGGTGTTGGAGATAACCTGTTTGATGATGCATTTTGAAAAAATAATTTCTCCTTTTGAACATTTCTTGTGGACAATTTCGACAGAGTCGGTGTCCACCAATATGAACTCATAAAACTTTTGAATTTTTTCAGGATTGTCGGCTTCCCAGTATTGAGAAGAGGGAAAACGACGACGGATATAATCCTGTTTTTTGACACTTTGAGGAATTTCTGTGAAAGGGGCAAAACCGAGGTTTTCGGACCACGGTTTAGTGATATATTTGAACTCATCATTATTCTGAGGGGCTTGAACAGTTTGAATTTGTTTTGAAGGGGTAGCCAGAACTGATTTGTAAGGTAGTTCTGGGAGATTTTGAAGTGGACTATATTTATTGTAATTTGAAGTGAGTGGAGGAAACTGACCTATGGCTCTTTGAGTTGGTGTTTTTGAAGGAGTAGAGGGTGATAAAGAAACTAATTGTTTTGAAGGATTTTTTGGCATTTCATAATCTCGAGCTGTTTGAATAGTTTGCTTATGTTTGGCAGGATCCATTTGCAGGATAACTGAAGTTTGTACGAAAAGATGATGGAGAGAGGAAACAATCTCAAGAGAATGTAAAATGTAATATGAAAAATTGATGTAAAATGGGGTATTTATAGGAATGATTTGAGTATTATTGGAATATTTTAATAAAAGAAATATTTTGAAAAGATATTGGTAAAGTGAATATGTATGATACGGTCTGAGCCAAAGACCTGTTTGAACCTGACTTAAATAATCTATGAATTTTAACCTATTGTTAACTACTGACATAATGAATATTTTTGTACGATTATCTAATATATTTGAAGGGTACTGCCGCTGTTGTTTTGGAGTAGGTATTGAAAAAAGACTTTGTTCTCTACTATTTGAAATGACACAAACGTGGCAGATGCCTTTTGAAGGTTTTTGTTCACTTTCGGACTCAGTATCATCTTTATTTGATGTACTGGAATCACTTGGAATATCATCAAATAATTCATTAATTTGTTTTTTATATTTGTTTTGAGGTTTCTTAGATTTGTGGAAACAATTATTAGACGTATGACCTGGTTTATTACAACTATAACATTTTAATGTTTTTGAATTTAGTCCGTGACATATCTCTGGATATGATTCTTGGAACTCCTTTTCTTACTCAAATATACCCATTTCAAGTCAATGATAAAGGGATATCTACTAGGATTCATGGTCAAGATATTCTCTTCCCTTTCATTACACCTGTCAAACAGAAAGAAGTCTTTCTGTTACAAAATTCTTCAATTTTCAAACAAATTAATATTATTCACAATAAAAAACAACATATTAATTCCTTACAAGAAGAAATTTCCTATCTCAAAATCGATGAACAATTGTTATTACCTCAAATAAAACAGAATATAAAAATTCTAGAACACCAGATTACAACTGAAGTCTGTCATGAATTACCTCATGCTTTCTGGGATAAGAAACAACATATCGTTTCTCTTCCTTACGAAAAAGATTTTTCAGAAAAAAATATTCCTACAAAAGCTAGACCTATTCAAATGAATCAGGAATTTTTACAACACTGTCAAAATGAGATCAAAGATCTTTTATCAAAAAACCTCATCAGACCTTCCAAGTCACCATGGAGTTGTTCAGCTTTTTATGTTGTCAAACAGGCTGAACTAGAACGTGGGGTTCCCCGTCTAGTTATTAATTACAAACCTTTAAACAAAGTACTTCAATGGATTCGATATCCTATTCCAAATAAAAGAGATCTTATCAATCGTTTACATTCTGCAAAAATATTTTCAAAATTTGATCTTAAATCTGGATTTTGGCAAATTCAAATTGCTGAATCAGATAGATATAAGACAGCTTTCACTGTCCCATTTGGACATTACGAATGGAATGTAATGCCATTTGGTCTCAAAAATGCCCCTTCAGAATTTCAATGTATTATGAACGACATTTTCAATCCTTATTCAGCTTTCAGTATTGTCTACATAGATGATATACTCATCTATTCTGACAGTATAGATCAGCATTTCAAACATTTAAAGCATTTTCTTCAAGTTATTAAACATGCCCCTTCAGAATTTCAATGTATTATGAACGACATTTTCAATCCTTATTCAGCTTTCAGTATTGTCTACATAGATGATATACTCATCTATTCTGACAGTATAGATCAGCATTTCAAACATTTAAAGCATTTTCTTCAAGTTATTAAACAAAATGGTCTTGTCCTATCTCAAAAGAAAATGAAGCTATTTCAAACTTCAATCCGCTTTTTAGGTCATGATATATCCAAAGGTTTAATCAAACCAATTCATAGAGTTATTCAATTTGCTGAGAAATTTCCAGATCAAATAAAAGACAAAAATCAACTTCAAAGATTTTTAGGTTGTTTAAATTATATTGCTGAATTTTTCCCAAATATACGTCAAACCTGTCAACCCCTTTATGCAAGATTACAAAAATCTCCTCCTCCCTGGACAGAAGTCCATACTAGTATTGTCAAAAGTATCAAAGAAAGAGTCCAAACCTTTCCCTGTTTAGGAATACCTAACCCAGTGGCTTTCATGATCGTAGAAACCGATGCCTCCAACATAGGATATGGTGGCATTCTCAAACAGCGTATAGAATCCAAAGAACAATTAGTTAGATTTCATTCTGGTTTATGGCTCGGTTCTCAAAAGAATTATTCTACCATCAAATGAGCAGAAACCTCAAAATCCTGCTCCACAAACAGCTCAAATACCTTCTCAAACACCTCAAAAGCCCAAAGAAACAGAGACTTTCTTTGACCAATTCAAAAATGACCCAGACTTTCAAAATAAACTTTTCGAATTTATGGCTTCATGTTCCTCAAAGACTGCAAAATCAGAAGAATCGGTCAGAAAATGATGCGACTCGGCTGGTTTTAGCAGATGACTCCAAGGGCGATACATGAGCAGGTTTTAAAATTTATTGAAAATATCATTAAGGAGGACAAATGATTTCTTTTAAAAAAAGTTTGGTGTTTTATAAATTAAAATGTTGAGAAGGAGGTCTTACCAAATATGTTAGGTGTGTCATGCTTGAAATAACATAGCACCTTGCCACTAATCCCATTCATATTTAAACTTGTTTTGAAATCAAAGTACATTATCATTTGCAAAGAACATCTTTAGTGTTCTTCAAAATATTTCTAAAGAAGCTCGTGTGGTTGCGCAAGGACGAGATTTCTGTAGGAATCAACTGAGGTTGCAAAACGTTGATTAAGGCAAGTAAAAGTTGATCCTTTGCTACACCATTTAAAGCATATATTGATTTTATTCATTTTGTGGATCTGCTTGCCAGTATGTTATAGTATGTTGAATTTCATGTTTAAATGATTTACGCATGAAAGAAGGAAGGAAAGATGGGTTCAAAAATGATGTTTTTATGCTTCCAAGTGTTTTCCAGAAAGATATGGATGTTTTAAATACTGAGGATTCGATTTCGATTCAATTATGTTTATGGATGTTCTTTCCGGTGGATTGTAATATTGGAACTTGATACTGAGTAATCGGTGGTTGTTAATTGAATCAGTATAAAGTCTGGTTTGATAGACAACAGCTGATGGCACAGTCTTCGTTTTGATGTTGCAACACCAAAGTTGTAATCAGCTGTTGGTTTTATTGTTCATCAGTTGTTGGTTTGTTCATCAGCTGTTGCATTGTATCGTTGTATTCAGTCGTTGCACTATTCATACTTTTGTTTGTTGTGCAAACGACATCGTTTCATTTATTCGGAGTCGCGTTTGTTAGCAATTGTCTTTGCGTCTGTTTCAAGCTAACGACGTCGTTTCCTTAAGTTGCAACTGTTAGCAGATATTCTTACGTCATCATGTCTGTTTCCTACTTCAACGACATCGTTTCAAGTACTACGTCTGTTTCAAATGTTAACAGATATTCTTGCAGCTGTTTTACGATAAACGTGAACAGTGAAGCTCTGTTTCTTTCAAAGTACTATTCCACTTTGTTACGTCTGATGTCAGTTCAGCGTTACATTTTCCAAAGTCGAATTCGATACTTAGTAAAGTTTTAAAATAGGAAGCGAGAGTTTTAAATGATGGAACCCGATGATGTTTAAGGAATGATTTCAAAGAAAAGAAAGGAAGTTAAAGGTACAAAAATTTATTTTAAAGGTTTATGGCATAGATAACAGACGGCCACCAAGGAGAAGGGTGAGCAGTTGTCCAAATGTCGACTGCCCTTTCATATGAGCTATATGCTAAAACTGATATCGGAAGTCATTTTGATCAAAGTGCACAATGGGCCTAAGGAGAGCTTCTAAGCCATAAATCAAAAGAAAATAATGTTGATGAGATCTGGGCTATTATCCCCATTTCTATGTTTATGAAAGAAATGAATGTTTACGAATGTTAAAGAAAAGAATGTTTATGTTTACCAGATGTTCCTTTAACTCAAGTTATGTATGTTCAGATGTCTGCCTGCGTTAAATGAATTTGTTATCACTCAGGTTTTGCTTGCTGAGCCTCTAGGCTCATTAGCTTTTAAAATGGTGCAGGTTCCACAGATGAGGAGCGAACGGAGGTGAAACTTGAATCAGCTGCTGGGTGGTGTGTGTTTGTCAATGGCCAGCATTTTCCGTGTCAAGTCTGATGTTATTTTATCTTTCGTAAAGACTGTATTAAATCAGTTGCAACAGTAGTAGTTCATATAGAATATCAGTTGTTGTACACCGCAATTGCAATATATAATATAATTTTTTTTTCCGCAAATGTTTGTCAGTATTTGGTGCGCAAGTGTATACATGTTTGTCAAATTTTGTGTTCGTGTTTCAATTTCTTTTTAAGTTATAAGAAATAAAGCTTATAACAAATTGTCTTTCAGCCCTTCTTTTTATTCGAAAATTTTTATTTACCCCAAATTCGTGACCCCGTGGGTGCGGGCGTCACAACATGGTATCAGAGCAACGTTCCTGAGATAAACACAAGCACCGTCAGCTGGATCAAAATTCATCGTCCGTTCCTCTAAGTTGTAAGTTTATTTCAGAGCTTTGTCTTTAAAAATTTTAGCATGTTCTGATAATTATATGTGCTGGATTATGTGCTATAGAATATAAGATGTCAGGAAGAGGAAGAGGTAGAAGAAGTAATCCTAATATTACTCAATTATTAAGACTGCTGGTAGAGAAAAACAATAGAGGTAATGGCCAATCTTCCTTCAGCAGAGGACCAAGTAATGATGATCCTCAAGAAAAGTTCAGACAACAGAAGCCAAAAGAATTCAGTGGTACAACCGATCCACTAGTGGCAGAGAGTTGGATCAAATCAATGGAGGTTATATTTGAATACCTCCAGATGTCTGATTTAGATAGGCCCAGGTGATCTATCTACATGTTGAGGGAGGATGCGATGATTTGGTGGGAATGAGCCAAATTGTCCGTGGATTTGTTGAATCTCACTTGGGCGGATTTCAAACAAGTATTCTTTGAGCAATACTTCACGGCTGGTAAGAGGTCTGAATTGAAGAGAGAGTTTTTGACCCTTAAACAGGGGAGTCTAACCGTACAGGAATATGTGAGGAAGTTTGAAAGAGGGTGATATTTTGTGCCTTTGATAGGAAATGACCCAGAAGAAAAGCTGAGTCATTTTGTGGAAGGATTGAAGCTGATGTTCAAAATGAATGTTAGGCTATCCGTGCCAAGGACCTACCGAGAAGCAGCGGATAGAGCCCTGCAAATTAAAAGGGATTGGAAAGATGTTGATGAGGAAAGGAAATAGAAGAGACAAGCCTTTCAGCAGAAGGATCAGAGGTCGTTCAAGAAACAGAACAAGAATCAGCAGAGGCCTCAGGAGCAGAAGCCTCTATCGATTCAACCCATCAGCTCTGTTCCTGCTGGTAATAATAGGCCAGTATGTCCTAAGTGCCAGAAAAGTCATCCTGGACAATGTAGACTTGGACAAAACGTCTGCTATAAATGTGGGTGCCAGGACATATAATGAAATATTGTCCAAAGTCCAAACAATTGGTGACCAGCAAAGCCTTTGTAATGACAGCTGATCAAGAAAATCCAGACTCGACAATAGTTACGGGTGAGATTATGATTGCTGAATTACCTTCCATGGCTTTAATAGATTCAGGAGCCACTCACTCATTTATAGCTGCTGAGTTTGTTAAGAAGTTTTGTCAGGCATCGTGCTCACAACAGAGTAAAATCACACAAACACAAGCGGAAGCTACTAAAAAGCGGGTAAAAATTTTTGCTTTTGTCCTGACGGTTTAAAACAATATAATTTAAAATACGACAATACTCAAAATAGATATCCCAGTTTAACAAAACCACCACAACAAACGGTACAGCATAAACATGTATCAAACACTTGGTAACAACCACAATATACAACAAAAGAACAGGGCATCCCCTGGATAACCGTGCTAATACATATAAATATGCTATACGCCACTGGGATACTCTAACCACCTCCTGGGGCACCTCCAGCTGGATAAAAACCACGACCAGCTGCAGAACCTGAACAAAAAAACAGGAAAGGAAAACAAACCAAGCCCCGGAGGGACATGGGGTCAAACCCCAGTACGGAGAGAAACTATAAAACAGCAGTAAACAACAAGAATAAAATTCAGATGCTATGCATGAGACTAGGGACAACAGCCGGAGGCTACAACCAAGGAAGGGAGCCAAAGAACTCAATGCACATCTCAAGGGAATCAGCAACAAACAGTGGCCACGGGGTGTGTTCAAAGTGTGGTAATGAGCCACTCGCCTTGACACCACACCCGAATACCAGATGCAACAAACAACTCAACCTACCATTGCACAACTCATGAACTGTGGTAGTTAACCACTCGGCGCATGAGGGCTAACAAATCCCAGCAGGTAGATGAGAGTGCGGTATCGTCGCTCGCCCTCGCATCATGGTAAGAGCAGAGCAACAACAACGAAACAATGGCTGCAAAAGATGAAATGAGATGATAATGCGTATATGCAACATGCTGGACAATAAGCATACATCATATGCACAACAGCAATCGCACACAATAATAATCACGGCCATCTCATGAAACAGCAACTTCACAATTGCAATTACACACGACAGCCATCAAACCAGCAACTA
>KV001963.1:82749-98580 GCA_001598015.1 Dorcoceras hygrometricum | reverse complement strand
TCTTCATTCAAGCCCTCAAGAAATCGAGTCCGCTTGGCCCTCTCCCGGCCAGAAACATGGGGAACGTACGCCAACAGAGAAGAGAACTTCCTAGCATACTCCCGAACAGACATGGAACCCTGCTCCAGATGGTCGAACTCCCGCTCCCGGGCGTTCACATAAGACTTGGGTTTATAGTCCTGCCAAAAGGTGTCGCAAAAACTGTCCCAAGAGATCCCAACACCGGTCTCTAACAAGGTACTCAAAGCGCCTCGCCACCAGCGCTCCGCCGCCTTCCTGAGCAAGAGGGTCGCTAAACTCAGCCGAAGATCATCATCATACTGCACCCGATCGAAAAGACCAATGATATTCTGGAGCCACGAGTCTGCATCCTCACTGGACTCATCACCATTAAATACTGGAGGGTTCATCCGCTGATATCTTGCTATAACAACATCCATCCGCTCCACCGGGGGAGGCAAGTCACCAACTTCCTCCTCCTCATCACTAACACGAGTATGACTGCGAGCACTACGCCTATCCTCAATCAGTCCTGCTGATTCCTCAAACTGCCCCCTACCTCTACCATGACGTCTAGGCGGCATCTACGAAAACACTTAACAAGATCAAGCAAAACAGAACAGATACGGCATAGATAGCATATAACACAGAAATATGCAGCACGTAGTCACATAACCAAGCACATGCAACACACGACACTGTGCCTAGACTCGAGTGTGATCAAAGAAATCGAGCTTATCCCAGCTTAAGCTCTGATACCAAAAATGTCAGGCCTCGTGCTCTAAACAGAGTAAAATCATACAAACACATGCGGAAGCTATCAAAAAGCGGGTAAAATTTTCGCTTTTGGCCTGACGGTTTAAAACAATGTAATTTAAAATAGAGCGATACTCAAAATATATCCAGTTTATAAAAACAACTAACAGTATTGCATACAACAACCATAACATGTATCAGAATCCAACTACTGGATACAATAACGAAGCACAGGGCTTCCCCCTGGCTAACTGATACATATATATATATAAATATGCTATACGGAACTGGGACACGCTAACCGCCTCCTGGGGCACCACCAGCTGGGTTATAACCACGACCAACTGTAAAACCTGGGTTCCCTGAAAACAACACAACAAGGAAAACAAACCAAGCCCCGGAGGGACATGGTGTACGGAGAGCAACGGATATAGCTAAAAGAATGCATAAGATAAAATGCAGATGCTATGCATGAGACACCGGATAACAACAGAAGGCTCGACCAACAAAGGAGCTAAGGAACTCAAGCACAGCACCAATAATCTACAACAACAGTGGCCACGGCGTGTGTTCACAGTGTGGTAATGAGCCACTCGCCGTGACACTACACCCGAATACCAGATGCATCAAACAACTCAACCTGCCGTTGCCTCGCCCATGAACTGTGGTAGTTAACCACTCGGCGCATGGTGTCTAACGATCCCAGCAGGGAGATGAGAGTGTGGTATTGCCGCTCGCCCTCGCATCCTGGTAAGAATCAACAACAGCAATACAAGATACAAAACAATGGATGCAACCGAAATATGAATGCAATATGGGAAATGTGTGTATGCATAAACATAGCAACTAAAATCAACAACAATCACATATACACACAGCAACATCCATATCAATGCACAAGAATCCATCTAGCATTCAATCTCACACCAATTCCCAGCTACTTCAAGCTCAGATCCGTACCTTATACTTCTGTGTAATAATTACCACAACAAAGGTCCCGAGAAAGCTGAACAACAACCTGTCAAAGAACACATGGCATAAATCATCGGGACTCAAATACACAGAAGGTACTGTCGGGAGTTACAACTCAACCAGCGATCAATCCCATCAATACCACTTAACATGGAGCTTAATTCGAATTACTAAAGCTAAGATCTTACAACAATTCGAAGCTACCTGCTCACAGCGAACACAAGGCCAAGACAGTAACTTCGCGACCTCGCTCTAGTTATCAACAGCCTCCAAGAAAGGTATATGATGGAAGAGCTTCTCTAGAGGAGTCCAAAGTTACCTCGCACGTACCAAACAATGGTCGGAACGGAAACGATGGGAATTTCCGGAGAAAAGCTACGGTGAACAGTAACCTAGGGTTCGAAGCAAAGAACACAATCGGGGAAAATATTTCGCTAAGTATGGAATCTGGTGCTCGAAATCGAAGACCAAGTCTTCCTTAAATACATCTCACAAAAGCTGGTTAAATTATCCACCGACATAACCAGCAGGCACCAACAAATCATCGGCTGATCGAACCCCGTAAAGCATAATCCCAAACACACAAAACGACGTCGTAGAACACTACCTGCGACAGGTTCTCAACCAAAAGCTGGACAACCAGACGACTGGTTTAAACATCACGGGAATTCCTCCAAAAGCTGGTACCAGCCGCAATACATATAAAACGCAGCGTTGCAACTAATCAAAACGGCGTCGCACCGCTGACTTCATCAAATCTGGTTGATAACTCTCGCGCAATACCAGCTGCATGCTACAGTAGCGCACCACCAGTCGCAAACTACAGTAGCGCACAAATCTCTCGCAGCTGGACAACCAGTCGCAACATCCAAACGACGACGTTTCTTCTCGCGCTACAGTGATGTTGACCCGCGTTGACATCTGCTTCGATTGAACAACCAGCAGGCACACACACGCGATAAGATCTCACACTAGCGCTCCACCAAAACGACGTCTCTCCAACTTATTCAAACGACATCGTATCCAACCCAATACAAAATACGCTAAAACCAGCGACTGGTATTTCAAGCGCTACCAGATCTCTCCAAACGACGGCGTTTTGGAAATCTCACGTTGCCAAATAAACGCTACGACTAGTTTTCACTAATCAACCAGCTCTCACCAAAAACCAGCTTTCACCACAAAATACCAAAATACGAAGACTTCCAGAATTGTTCCAAATGCTATATCAGACCTGAAATTGCAAACCAAACAGAGATCTGAACCACCAGAAATCTCAAAAATCCGATACATTCCAATAATAAATCTCTTATACAAATTCAGGTCTCACAGTATCCAAGTTGCATGTAGCATATTTATATGTATCAGTTGAGTTAGCCACGGGATGCCCTGTGCTTCGTTGTCGTATCTAGTGATTGGAGTCTGATACTTGTATTCGTATGCTATACTGACGATATTATTGTGTTGTTTTGTTGGTTTTATAAACTGAGATATATTTTGAGTATTGCATTATTTTAAATTATATTGTTTTAACTCGTTAGGCCTAAGCGAAAATTTTACCTGCTTTTTAATAGCTTCCGCAAGTGTTTGTGTGTTTTTACTCTGTTATGAGCACGAGGCCAGACATTATTGGTATCAGAGCTTAAGCTGGGATAAGCTCGATTTCTTTGATCACAATTGAGTCTAGGCACAGTGTTGTGTGTTGCATGTGCTTGGCTATGTGACTATGTGCTGCATATTTTTGTGTTATGTGCTATCTATGCTGTATCTGTTCTGTTTTACTTGATACTGTTGAGTGTTTTCATAGATTCCGCCTAGACGTCGTGGTAGAGGTAGGGGCAGTTTGAGGAATCGGCAGGACAGAATGAGGATCGGCGTAGCGCTCCGTTCTCGTAGTAGGCATGAGGAGGAGGAGGAAGTTGGTGACTTGCCTCCCTCGGTGGAGCGGATGGATGTTGTTATAGCAGGGTTTCAGCGGATGAACCCTCCGGTCTTTAATGGTGATGAGTCCAGTGAGGATGCGGACTCGTGGCTCCGTAACATTATTGGTCTTTTCGATCGGGTGCAGTATGATGATGATCTTCGGCTGAGTTTAGCGACCCTCTTGCTTAGGAAGGCTGCAGAGCGCTGGTGGCGAGGCGCTTCGAGTACCTTGTTAGAGACCGGTGTTGGGATCTCTTGGGACAGTTTCTGCGAGACCTTCCGACATGAGTATGTACCCGAGTCTTATGTGAACGCTCGGGAGCGGGAGTTCGACCATTTGGAGCAGGGTTCCATGACTGTTCGGGAGTATGAAAGGAAGTTTTCTTCTCTGTTGGCATACGTTCCCCATGTTTCTGGCCGGGAGAGGGCCAAGCGGACTAGATTTCTTGAGTGCTTGAACGAAGAGTTGTATTAGATGGTGTTGACCAGCAAACCCAAGAGCTATGCTGAAGCAGTTGACACTGCTATTGTTATCGAGGAGGGTTTGCAGAGTCATCGTGCTCGCGGGCAGCAGGCGGCGTAGGTTAGTCGTCCTCCTATTCAGGGAGCTCAGTCTTCCCAGTCCTGCCAGTCAGCCCATCAGCCCCAGCAGCAGCAGCATCAGCAGCAGGTGGCTCAGCAGTCTGGCCGTCAGAGGTTCCGTCCCCGCAGTCAGCAGTTCAAGAATAAGTCGGGTTCTGGCTCTTCTGGTTCGGGCAGCTCAAGTAGCAGTGTTTCTCGGGCTGAGTTTTATGGTGTTGCCACAACAGTGTGGCCGTCAGAGGTTCCGACCCCGCGGTCAGCAGTTCAAGAAAAAGTCGGGTTCTGGCTCTTCTGGTTCGGGCAGCTCAAGTAGCAGTGTTTCTCGGGCTGAGTTTTATGGTTTTGCGGTGGAAAGCATCCGTCTATGCAGTGTGTTGGTGTGCAGGGCTCCTACAACCTTTGTGGTCAGTACGGGCATTTTGCTAGAGTGTGTCCGTCAGCTGGATAACAGCAGACCACGGCCCAGCATCAGGGTCGATTAGGTCAGTCTAGGGGTCGTTCCCCTCAGTTTCAGCAGCCCCGATTAGGTGAGACTCAGTTCAGACTTTTCCAGCAGCCTGGACCTTCGCCTTTTGGGCAGTCGTCTCAGCCTTTCTACTCTGGAACCCAGCATGCTCAAGTCAAGGCCATCACGAGGGAGCAGGCGGAGGAGACACCGAGTAGGGTGATTCGCAAGTACTTACTTTGTCTTTGACTTTCTTGCGCGTGTGTTTTTTGACATCGGTGCATCGAATTCGTTCATTTCTGATTCGTTTGTTGTTGAGCATGGTCTGTGTACCATTCCTTTGCGCGATGTTGTTTCTGTTTCTACCCCTGGCGGTGTGAGCTTGTTCTCCCAGGAGGTTTTGTTAGATGGCGTGTTGCGGTTTGGTTAACATGTGTTTGTGGCGAGTTTGATCCGTTTGATGCTGTGGGATTTCGATTGCATAGTTGGGATGGATGTGCTGTCCAACTATCGGCCCTCTGTGGATTGCTTCCATGGTATTGTTCGTTTTAGGCCTTTGTCTGGCGAGAAGTGGGACTTCTACGGCCAGGATTCTCGATCGAAGATCCCGTTAGTTTCCGCGATGGAGATGTTTAGTTTGTTGTCCTTGGGGATGCTGGTTTTCTGATTTACGCTTTGGATGCGTCTTCTTCTTCCCGTGTTCAGCTCAGTGACGTTCCCGTGGTGCGACACTTTCCCGACGTGTTTCGGGAGGAGATTCCTGGTTTTCCTCCGAGGTGGGAGATAGACTTCAGCATAGAGCTGGTGCCTGGCACAACTCCGATTTCTCGTGCTCCTTATCGTCTGGCGCCTGCGGAGTTGAGAGATCTCAAGGTGCAATTAGATGATTTGCTGGAGAAAGGTTTTATCCGATCTAGTATGTTACCGTGGGGAGCGCCCATTTTGTTTGTAAAGAAGAAGGATGGATCAATGAGGATGTGCATTGATTTTCGCCAGCTGAACAAAGCGACAGTCAAGAATAAGTACCCGTTGCTGAGAATCGATGATCTTTTTGATCAGTTGCAAGGTTCTGCGGTGTACTCGAAGATTGATCTTCGTTCAGGGTACCATCAGTAGAGAGTTCATAGACCAGTTTGTGATTGTTTTCATTGACGACATCTTGGTGTACTCGAAGACACCGAGGGAGCACAAGGAGCACTTGGAAATTGTCCTGCAGAGGTTGAGAGAACAGCAGTTGTATGCTAAATTCTCCAAGTGCGAGTTTTGGTTGGATAGTGTTGGATTTCTGGGTCATGTCATTTCAGCGGATGGTATTTCTGTGGATCCCAGTAAGGTTGATGCTGTTTTGAACTGGGAGCTTCCCAGGAATGTGTCTGAGATTCACAGTTTCTTGGGTCTTGCTGGCTATTACCGTCGTTTCATCGAAGGATTTTCTAGTATAGCAAAGCCGATGACTCAATTGACCCAAAAGGATTAGAGGTTTATTTGGACTGAGCAGTGTGAGAATGCGTTTCAACTGCTCAAGGAGAAGTTGACTACTGCGCCTGTGTTGGCTCTGTCGCCCGGTTCAGGTGGTTTCGTTGTTTGTTCTGACGCTTCGTTAAATGGATTGGGCTGTGTTTTGATGCAGAATGGTCGAGTCATTACGTATGCCTCACGACAGTTGAAACCGCACGAGACTCGTTATCCAGTCCATGATTTGGAACTTGCAGCAGTGGTTTTTGCGCTAAAGATCTGGTGTCACTACCTGTATGGAGAGCAGTTTGTGGTGTACTCCGACCACAAAAGTTTGCAGTATTTGTTTTCGTAGCCTGACCTAAATATGAGACAGCCTCGGTGGATGGAGTTGCTAAAGGACATTGATTGTGAGATTAAATACCAGCCTGGGAAGTCGAACGTAGTGGCCGATGCTTTGAGCAGGAAGGCTAGTGAGATGCTTGCTTCGTTATACATCTCCAAGGATCAAGAGTATCTTAACACTACTGGTTGGAGATTCTACCCGGCTGAGGATTGCATTGTGGTTTCATCGTTCCAAGTGGAGCCACAGATTGTTTCGAGTATTCGAGCAGCTCAGAGGACTGATCCGTCTATCCACGAGTTGAAGTTAAAGGTCAGGGCTGGCGAACTTGAGGACTATTCTGTCTCTTCCGATGGTTGTTTGCGTTTCCAGGGCAGGTTGGTTGTGCCCAATTTGATTGATTTGAAGGAGGAGATCCTTGGGGAAGCGCACTGCAGCAGACATAGTGTTCATCCTGGTGCACGGAAGATGTACCATGCTTTGAAGCCGCACTTTTGGTGGGCTGGCCTGAAGAGCGACGTTGCTGATTTTGTTGCTCGTTGTTTGAATTGTCATATGGTTAAGGCCGAAAGGATGAGACCTGGTGGTTTGTTGCAGAGTTTGGAAGTGCCCCAATGGAATTGGGAGCACATAGCTATGGATTTCGTGACGCATCTGCCTCGTTCCAGCAGAGGATGCGATGCTATTTGGGTGGTTATAGACCTAATGTCAAAGTCTGCAAATTTTATTCCCTATGGGATGACCTTCTCGTTGAAGAAGATGGCGAAGCTATACGTTGATTTTGTTGTTAGATTGCACGGTGTGCCTGTTTCAATCGTTTCCGACCGAGATCCGAGGTTTACTTCCTGGTTTTGGAATAGTTTGCAAACAGCTTTGGGTACCAGATTGGCAATGAGCACCGCGTATCACCCCCAGACAGATGGCCAATCTGAGCGCACTATCCAGACGTTGGAGGATATGTTGCGAGCTGTTGTGTTGGATTTCGGATGTAGCTGGCAAGACGCGTTGTCTTTAGTGGAGTTTTCCTACAATAACAACTATCAGGTGACGATTGGCATGGTGCCATTTGAGGCTTTGTATGGAAGGAAGTGCAGATCGCCAGAGTGTTGGGAAGAAGTGGGGGAGAAGCAGCTACCTGCCCCAGATTTTGTGCAGCAAATGAAGATCACGTGGATCTTATTAGACAGCGGATGAAAGCCGCCCAGGATCGCCAAGCCAGTTATGCAAATAAGAGGCGTAGACCTCTTGAGTTTCAGGTTGGTGATCGCGTATTCCTTAAAGTTTCTCCGTTTCGCAGTGTGATGCGCTTTGGACGCAAGGGAAAGTTAGCCCCTCGCTACGTCGGACCTTATGAGATTGTTGAGAGGATTGGCCCTTTAGCGTATCGGCTGTAGTTGCCACCAGAGTTGTCTTCTCTTCATGACGTCTTTCATGTTTCCATGTTGAGTAAGTATGAGCCATATCCGTCTCATGTGCTTGGAACTGACGAGGTTGAGCTAGATCAGACGTTGAGTTATCAAGAATATGCAGATCCTTGGCAGAAAAGAGAAACAGTTGAGGAATAAGAACATTCCGTTGGTAATGGTGCAGTGGAGCAAACATGGCAGGGAAGAAGCTACTTGGGAGCTGGAAGAAAAGATGCAGCGCGAGTGGCCGCATCTGTTTGAGTAGCTGTTGAGCTAAATTTCCAGTAGTTTGTAGCTTTTGGTTGTATTTCTTGTTAGAGTAGATGCCAAACTAGCCAACTTGTGGCGTGTGGGTTTTATAGTCTCTTGTATATGACAATCTTTATTTATGAAATACGTATTTATTTATGGCTTTATTTATTTTCGTTATGCTATATAATTTTAACAATTGTGTTGGATAAAGACCTAGAATGCACCATAGTGTATGTTAGATGTGATAGTGGATATGATGGCTATCATGAAACACATGTAATAGTCACTGTGTATTCTGAATTCATTCCTAGTCGATTGGACCGTCAAAATGAGGATAAGGCAGCCCGAGCTTGAGACTAGCATCTGCGATGTGAAGTACAATGTTTCATTGGTAGGGAACATTGTGATGTTCTGAGCATGCAGATGGATAGTGACCTGGTGATCTATCGAACTACCCTCGTTCGGACTTTCCAAGTGGTTACCATTTGTCGAGTGGATAAGTCCGAGGTCTTGGTTGTACTGATTAGTCCTCACTACTCGAAACGTCATTGAGACTCTACATGATAGGAGCCTCACTTTGACCCGTTTACCGACTCCCTTGGGGTCATTAGGTGGCGGGATTGGGTGAGGTCCCGATGCATGTAGGAGTCGATTCTTCGTTGTCTAGGATTCACCGCTCGTTTTCAGGCGTGCATATCCTATGTTATCTGAGGAGACAATAGTGTGATAAATCTCTGGCCAGAGTACTGGATGTGTTTTAGGTAAATGAGTTTGCCTAGTAACACTCGCGATGTCACTATTCGATCTCCAAGATGTATGCATAGCTATTCGGATCTTTAGCGACTCTCGATTTACCAATGGTCGTTGATCTGATCGGGATATATGTGTTGAAAGGACCGTACTGTACGCTAACCACGACCAACTGGTTCTTGCAGGCACTATCAGTGATACCTAGGGGATCATGGGCGATGTTGCTAGGCGCTTTACCATGATCCGATGGGCAAGTCCGTAATTGTGATTTAGGAGTCACAATGGTTGTGGGCCCACGGCTAGCTGTATCCCTGAACCATTGAGGGTCACACAAGTACTGGATTCATGATTCCCGCACGGAAACTGAGCTCAATGTGTTGAGCATAGGACGAGGATTTTAGGGAGCGCGACTTCCTAAAAGTCAACAGGGGTCAAATTTCGATTTCCCAAAGTTGAGGGGCTAAACTGTATTTTTGGACTAGGCAGTCTAAAAAATTGTTTTCTCATCATAATATTCAGTTTTGGAAACTGAGTCGATCGGTCCGATCTGATCGTCGATCGGAATTGTGATGAAGCCACGGTGGTACGATCGAAACGAATGTTCATATGGACCTGGGCCCGCCCCAGGCCCATTGGGCTAGTGAAAGCCCATCATTGGTCTACTTATGCTAGACCTAGGGCTACAAAATAAAAGAGAACTCACCAACCCTAGACCTAGAGCACGCCGCCCCCTCCTCTCCACAAACCTCACGCCGCCGCCGGCCACCTCCAAGCGCCGCCGCCGCCCCGCACCGCCGCCCGCCGCTGGTGATCGTGATCGGACTTGTTTCGATCAGCGTGACGAGGAGAATCCATTCGTGCCAAAATCCGTCAGATCTTCTAGTGCAGATTGACGGAGGAATCGTGTTTCCGGTCGTGGACCTGATTAGACGATCTAACGCCGCCTACCTTTTGAAGTGCCTGTTTTCTTGTGAAAATGGTCGGAGCCAGGCGCCTAGACGCCAGCAAGGTAACAGTCGATAAACATACTATGTATGGTTTATTGATTATTTGTAATGTATTGAACGTATCTCGGGGCAAAATTTAACTTCCGCTGCGCCCCCGGGCGCGCAACGTTGCGCGCTGGCCAACCACCGTGCGCAATTGTTGTGCATGGTGGCGCGCACTGGCTGCTGCCTCCGCGCAACAGGTTGCGCGATGGGAGGCAGCGCCGCGCGATAGAGACGCCGCACATGGCGCGGCCAGCGTGCGGTCGTGTGTCGCACGCTACGTTTGCGGCGGCGGCCATACCGGCCTGCCTCTGCGCGCCTGTCACGCAAGGGGTTGCGCGTACTGATCGGCCTACCTGTGCGCACGGGACGTGCAGCAGGCCGCCCCTAGGGTTTTTCCGGGCCTATCCCGGTCGACGCGACGGGTTTTTGGGCCGATACTTGCTCTCGGGCTTTTTGGTTGGACAAAAAATTTTTTGAAAAATTTTGAGATATTGGACCAAAAATTATTTTGAGCCCAAAATTATTTGATGCAATTAAAATTACAAAATGTGATTTTAGTTATGAAATATGATTTTATAATTAAAATATGAATTTCTTGATTAAAATATGATTTTGTCGACAAAATGCGATTTTATTTATAAAATGTGATTTTATAATTAAAATATGATTTTGGAGGAAATTGTCAAATATGATTTGATTATTTAATTTATGTCAATTAATTAGATTGATTGCATGTTTGGGATGATCGAGAGCCGTGTCCAATGTGTTAGGTGTATGCTATAGGTTTTGCGATTTTGGTTGTATATATATTGTTGATATCGATTAAAGTGGGTCTGTTTGTGGCCCGTTCCCACCCCTACAAATTTGTATCCCAATGTGTCATGGCAATTTAAATGTAAATTACTAGATTTAGTGGGAGGACATTTGAATACGGTGGACATGACGATCAAAGATATTGAAGACCGAAGATCTGTAAAACCGAAAGCAATTGTAATAGGATTGCATTGCATATTGCATTTCACTTAGGACTGGACCCAGGTCCGTGATTGGCAACCACGGACCGCATAGCTCTCGCGATCGATCATCCCAAAAATTATTTATATATTCGATATATGTTGAATCCGCATGTTTTAAATTATGATTTAAAATATTGTTGAGACCAAATTTTCAAAAATAAAATCCCTCGTTTTAAATACGATTTAAAACTAATATCAAGAATAAAAGTTTTTTCGATAAACTAAGGGAATTTAAATTTGTTTAAATTATCCCTACCTTCCATCAACAATGGGTGTACGCCGATGCTACCCGCATACATGGCCCGGCTCATATTATTGAGGGGGTTATGTATGCCGGAAAGCTGTACACGTCATTGACACTCGTTGTGAGTCGGTTGGAACTCACTTTAACGTTGGCTCATATTATTGGGGACGTTAAGGGGACCGTCCTTCACAACTCAACATTGATGGGTCATCTTGACACGTGATAGTAATCGGCGTCATATTATTGGGCCCTTACTATACGTGAGGTAAATACATGGAGGTTGCACCGGTTAAATTCTACCTTTTGGGGGTTATGGTTGGCTGATATTATTCGGGACCATGATCGCTCGATTGGACTCTGTGTACCCACTAAGAAAACTTGTTTCTCGATTTCATTAGAGGATGGTGAAATCGTTAAAATAGTGTGAGGGTAATTCATAAAACAAATGACCTTGTTTTATGTCTTAGCGTTTTCATATATAGTTAGTAATGCATGTCTGTTTTTATTTTCAATATAAACTGCTTATAAAATGTCTTCGATCAAAAACCCACTCGCTGCTATACTGGATAGCAACAAGTTCACCGGTCTGAACTACCAAGACTGCCTTCGAAACCTCAACATTGTGTTGGCTTCGGAGAAACTTCTCTATACGATAGAGAAGAGCCCTCCGAAGGAACCCCCTGCCGATATCAGCCATGACGAGCTGACTACGCTTAAACAATGGTGGGACGACGAGCTTAAGACTCGATGCTATGTGATGGCATCGATGTCCAACGAAATGCAACGGCGCTTTGAGAAGACGAAGTATGCTGCTGACATACTCTTTCATCTCAAGGAACTGTATGGGGAGAACTCTCGACATGAGAGGTTCACCGCTGTCAAGGAGCTTATGACGAGCCGCATGCGCGATGGGACTTCGGTCCGCGAGCATGGGGTTCGTATGATTGGGCTAGTTGAAAAGCTGGCGGGCCTTGATATCATACTTCCACATGAGCTGTCTGTGGATGTGCTTCTCCTCTCACTACCCGCTGCATTCGACCCCTTTGTGGTCAACTTAAACATGAACAAGCTGGCAGCCACCCTCGAAGAGGTGGTTAACATGCTGGTCGTGTTCGAGAGAACCATAAATAAGGACAAGCCCGTCCTCCTTATGGGCTCTTCTTCCTCTGCGAAGAAGGGGCCCAAACGCAAGGGCAAGAAGCGTTCTGCCCCTGCGAAGGAGGAAAATCCCACTAAGAAGCCCAAGGAAAAAGGCTTCCAAGCCAAACAAGACTGAGGATGTTTGACACCACTGCCACAAGCCTGGGCACTGGAGGAGGAACTTCAAGGAGTACCTCGAGCAGTTGCGAACTGCGAAAGGTATGTTCTATAGAAATAAATATGTCTCTTAATTCGACTTCTTGGTTACTTGAACCGGATGTGGATCTCATATCTGCAATGATTTGCAGGTGATGACAAGAAGCCGACGTCTTAGAGAGGGTGAGACCCACTTGAGGCTGGGCAATGGAGCAAGAGTTGCTGCAGTAGCTATAGGAGATGTTTATTTATTTCTGTCTTCAGATTTTAATTTGTTATTGCGAAATGTTTTATTTGTTCCCGAATTAATTAAGAATATCATTTTTGTTTCTATGCTTGATAGTTCATGTGTTTTTGCTCATTCGATTTGTAATATATACAAGAATGAATGTTTAATTGGAATTGGGGAACGCGAAAACGATTTGTACTGTTGGCGTACAATGGTGGATCCGGATCCCGTTTCCCGGGGGCGTAGTGGAAATCAAATAATTTCCCCGAGAAACGTTCAATACATTCAAATCAATTCAATAAACATTCATAGGGCGTTTATCGAATCGTTACCTTGCTGGCGTCTAGGCGCCTGGCTCCGACCAGTTTCACGAGGAAACCGGCACTTCAAATGGTAGGCGGCGGTAGATCGTCAATCAGGTCCATGACCGGAATCAATATTCCTCCGTCAATCTGTACTAGAAGATCTGATAGATTTTAGCCACGAACATATTCTCCTCGAAAAGTTTATCGGAACATGTCCGATCACGACGGCTGCGGGACACGGCAGAGGCGCGGCGGCGCAAGGCGGCGCGTGGAGGTGTTGGCCGAAGTTAGGGAGGAGAGGAGGAGGGTTGGGCGGCGCTCTCTAGGGTTATGAGATGCAAAAGTGTCTCATTAGTTGCCCTAGGTCAAGACTAAGTATAGGTATGATGGGCTTGAACCGGCCCATTGGACCTGGGGCGGGCCCAGTCCAATATATGAACATTCGGTTCATCCGCATCACCGTGGCTTCATCATAATTCCGATCGACGATCGGATCGGACCGATCGACTCAGTTTCCAAAATTGAATATTATGATGCGAAAACAATTTTTCAGATTACTTAGTCCAAAATGACAGTTTTGCCCCTCAACAGTGGGAAATCGCAATTTGACCCCTGTTGACTTTTAGGAAGTCGCACTCCCTAAAATTCTCCTCATAGGCTCAACACATTGAGCTCAGTTTCTGTGCGGGAATCATGAATCCAGTACTTGTATGACCGTCAATGATTCAGGGATACAGCTAGCGTGGGCCCACAACTATTGTGACTCCGAAATCACAATTTCGGACTTGCCCATCGGATCATGGTAAAGCGCCTAGCAACATCGCCCCATGATCCCCTATGTATCACTGATAGTGCCTGCAAGAACCAGTTGGTCTTGGTTAGCGTACAGTACGGTCCTTTCAACACATATATCCCGATCAGATCAACGACCATTGGTAAATCGAGAGTCGATAGAGATCCGATAGCTATGCATACATCTTGGAGATCGAATAGTGACATCACGAGTGTAACTAGGTAAACCCATTTACCTAAAAAACATCGAGTACTCTGGCCAGAGTTTTATACACTATTATCCCCTCAGATAGCATAGGATATCCACACATGAAAGCGAGCGGTGAATCCTCGACAACGAAGCATCGACTCCTACATGCATCGGGATCTCACCAAATCTCGCCGCCTAATGACCCCAAGTGAGTCGGCAAACGGGTCAAAGTGAGATGCCTATCATGTAGAGTCTCAATGACGTTTCGAGTAGTGAGGACTAATCAGTACAACCAAGACCTCGGACTTATCCACTCGACAAATGGTAACCACTTGGAGAATCCGAACGAGTGTAGTTCGATAGATCACCAGGTCACTATCCATCTGCATGCTCAGAACATCACAATGTTCCCTACCAATGAAACATGGTACTTCGCATCGCAGATGCTAGTCTCAATCTCGGGCGGCCTTATCCTCATTTTGACGGCCCAATCGACTAGGAACGTATTCAGAATGCACAGTGACTATTAGATGTGTTTCATGATAGCCATCATATCCACTATCACATCTAACATACACTATGGTGCATTGTAGGTCTTTATCCAACACAATTGTTAACATTATATAACATAATGAAAATAAAGAATGCCATAAAGAAATGCGAATATCATTTATAAAGATTGGCATATACAAGAGTCTATAAAACTAACACGCCACAAGTTGGCTAGTTGGGCATCTACTCTAACATGTACACCTTAAAATTGAAACAAGTTCCAACTCGCGATGTCGAAACACATACAACAACAATTAAAAGGAAATACGATAGCTTAAACCCAGCAAATTTGGCACGCTAGGCTAGGTCATATTTCTCTAAGAAGAATGGACAAGTTAGTTAAGAGTGACAAGTTTGATTTGTCAGAAATTAACTCCCTACCGACTTGTGAATCTTGTCTCAAGGGAAAGATGACAAAAAACCCTTCAAGAGCAAGCCTGAACGTGCTCAAGGCCTATTGGATTTGATCCATACTGATGTGTGTGGTCCACTTAGCATTGGTACTAAGTACGGTCACACATACTTCATCACCTTTACCGATGATTACTCTAGGTATGGGTCTTGTACTTAATGAAGCACAAGTTTGAATCCTTTGAAAGGTTCAAAGAATTCAAGGCTGAAGTAGACAATCAATTAGGAAAAAGTATTAAAGCACTTCGATCCGATCGAGGTGGTGAATACTTGAGTGCTGAATTTCAAGACTATCTTAAATAGAATGGGATTCTCTCGCAGTGGACCCCTCCGGCCACACCACAGCTCAATGGTGTAGCGGAGCGTCGTAATCGAACCCTGATGGACATGGTTCGATCTATTATGAGCTTCACTGAGCTTCCTACCTCGTTTTTGTTGGGGAACCGTGGCGGATCCGGATCACGCCTCCCGACGAGGCAGCGGAAGAACAAAAATTGGGCCGGGAGACGATCAATACAATTCAAAACAAAACATGCTATGACCATTCATAGGGTGTTTTCGTTGATTACCTTGCTGGCAACTCGTGCCTGGCTCCGACCAGTTTCGCGAGGAAACCGGCACTTCATGGTAGGCGGCGGTAGATAACGTCAATCAGGTCCATGACCGGAAGCGAGACTCCTTTCGTCAGCCTGCACTAGAAGGCCTGACGAGATCGGCCCGGACGGATTCTCCTCGTCAATTTGGTCGGACCAAATTCCGGCGAAGCGGCGGCGCAAGGCGGCGGCTTTTGAAGAGAGGAGGGGCGGCGGCTACCTAAGCTCTATGGTTAGGGTTTGTGTCAAGTGTTGTGTTATTATGAAGCTTAAGTCTACATTAAGTAGACTTAATGATGGACTTGGACCGGCCCAACGGGCCCGGGT
>KV001963.1:68699-82487 GCA_001598015.1 Dorcoceras hygrometricum | reverse complement strand
GATCGCCGATCAGATCGGACCGATCGATTCAGTTTCCAAAACTGAATATTATGATCTGAAGAACCATTTTTCAGAACCCCAGTGCAAAATGACCGTTTTGCCCCTCAACAGCGGGAAACCTCGGTTTGACCCCTGTTGACTTTTAGGAAGTCGCACTTCCCGAAATCCTCTTCTCGTGCTCAACACATTGAGCTGAGTATCCGTGCGGGAATCTCGAATCTAGTACTTGTGTGACCCTCAATGGTTCAGGGATACAGCTAGCCGTGGGCCCACAACCATTGTGGCTCCGGAATCACAATTCCGTACTTGCCCAACGGATCATGGTAAAGCGTCTAGCAAAATCGCCCCATGATCCCCTAGGTATCACTGATAGTGCCTGAAAGAACCAGTTGGTCAAGGTTAGCGTACAGTACGGTCCTTTCAATCCATATATCCCGATCAGATCAACGACCATTGGTAAATCGAGAGTCGCTATAGATCCGATAACTATGCATATATCTTGGAGATCGAATAGTGACATCGTGAGTGTAACTAGGTAAACACATTTACCTAAAAAACTTCTAGTACTCTGGCCAGAGATTTATACACTATTATCCCCTCAGATAGCATAGGATATCCACGCATGTCTGCGAGCGGTGAATCCTCGACAACGATGCATCGACTCCTACATGCATCGGGGTCTCACCCAATCCCGACGCCTTATGACCCCAAGTGAGTCGGCAAACGGGTCCAAGTGAGATGCCTATCATGTAGAGTCTCAATGACGTTTCGAGTCGTGAGGACTAATCAGTACAACCAAGACCTCGGACTTATCCACTCGACAAATGGTAACCACTTGGAAAGTCCGAACGAGGGTAGTTCGATAGATCACCAGGTCACTATCTATCTTCATGCTCAGAACATCACAACGTTCCCTACCAATTAAACATGGTACTTTGCATTGCAGATACTAGTCTCGAACTCGGGCGGCCTTATCCTCATTTTGACGGGCCAATCGACTAGGAACATGTTCAGAATACACAGCGACTATTAGATGTGTTTCATGATAGCCGTCATACCCACTATCACATCTAACATACGCTTTAGTGCATTCTAGGTCTTTACTCAACGCAATTGTAAATCATTACACACATAATGAAAGTAAAGAACGCCATATAAGTAAATGCGAATATCATATATAAAGACTGTTTGTACAAGAGTCTATAAAACCCACACGCCACAAGTTGGCTAGTTGGGCATCTACTCTAACACCTAAGCTATAGGGTTAGGGTTTTTATTGTGTTGTATGTCATTATTAAGCTTAAGTCTACATTAAGTAGACTTAATGATGGACTTGGACCGGCCCAACAGGCTCGGGTCCAACGGATGAACATTCCGTTCATCCCCATCACCGTGACTTCATCATAACTCCGATCGCCGATCAGATCGGACCGATCGACTCAGTTTCCAAAACTGAATACCATAATCTGAAAAACCATTTTTCAGAACCCCAGTGTAAAATGACCGTTTTGCCCCTCAACAGTGGGAAACCTCGGTTTGACCCCTGTTGACTTTTAGGAAGTCGCACTTCCCAAAATCCTCTTCTCGTGCTCAACACATTGAGCTGAGTATCCATGCGGGAATCTCGAATCTAGTACTTGTGTGACCCTCAATGGTTCAGGGATACAGCTAGCCGTGGGCCCACAACCATTGTGGCTCCGGAATCACAATTCCGGACTTGCCCAACGGATCATGGTAAAGCGTCTAGCAACATCGCCCCATGATCCCCTAGGTATCACTGATAGTGCCTGCAAGAACCAGTTGGTCGTGGTTAGCGTACAGTACGGTCCTTTCAATCCATATATCCCGATCAGATCAACGACCATTGGTAAATCGAGAGTCGCTATAGATCCGATACTTATGCATACATCTTGGAGATCGAATAGTGACATCGCGAGTGTAACTAGGTAAACCCATTTACCTAAAACACTTCTAGTACTCTGGCCAGAGATTTATACACTATTATCCACTCAGATAGCATAGGATATCCACGCATGTCTGCGAGCGGTGAATCCTCGACAACGATGCATCGACTCCTACATGCATCGGGGTCTCACCAAATCCCGCCGCCTGATGACCCCAAGTGAGTCGGAAAACGAGTCAAAGTGAGACGCCTATCATGTAGAGTCTCAATGACGTTTCGAGTCGTGAGGACTAATCAGTACAACCAAGACCTCGGACTTATCCACTCGACAAATGGTAACCACTTGGAAAGTCCGAACGAGGGTAGTTCGATAGATCATCAGGTCACTATCTATGTGCATGCTCAGAACATCACAATGTTCCCTACCAATGAAACATGGAACTTCGCATCGCAGATACTAGTCTCGAGCTCGGGCGGCCTTATCCTCATTTTGACGGCCCAATCGACTAGGAACATGTTCAGAATACACAGTGACTATTAGATATGTTTCATGATAGTCGTCATACCCACTATCACATCTAACATACACTATAGTGCATTCTAGGTCCTTACTCAACGCAATTGTTAATCATCATACAACTCAATGAAAGTAAAGAATACCATATAAATAAATGCGAATATCATATATAAAGATTGTCATATACAAGAGTCTATAAACCCACACGCCACAAGTTGGCTAGTTGGGCATCTACTCTAACAATCTCCCACTTGCCCTAAAGCCAACTACTCATCAGACGCAGTCCCATTGTTTTGTGATGTTTCTCAAACAATGGTCCTGGCAAGGGCTTCGTAAGTGGATCAGCAATGTTGTCCACAAAGGCGACTCTCTCAACTACTATGTCACCTATAGCCACAATATCCCGGATTATGTGGTATTTCCTCAGTATATGTTTGGATCTTTGGTGAGACCTAGACTCCTTTGCTTGCGCAACGGCACCCGTGTTTTCGCAGTACACCGGGACTGGACCAACTCCATTAGGAATGACGCCCAACTCTTGGACGAAATTTCTTATCCAAACCACCTCCTTAGCAGCAGCTGATGCTGCGATGTACTCAGCCTCAGTGGTTGAATCCGCGATGGTGTATTGCTTGGAACTCTTCCATGAATACAAATCCAGAGGTTGACTTCAAATCATCCACATCACACTGGAAGCTAGAATCAGTGTAGCCTTCCAGTTTCAGTTCACCACCCCCATAGACCATGAACATATTCTTAGTCCTTCGTAAGTACTTAAGAATATCCGTCACAGCCTTCCAATGCAATTGGCCGGGGTTGGCCTGGTAGCGGCTCGTGACACTCAGAGCATATGCGACATCCGGTCTAGTCGAGATCATGCCATACATAATACTATCTATTGCCGAGGCATATGGCACACGTGTCATACTCTCTATCTCTTCATAAGTCTTCGGACACATTGACTTAGATAGAGTGACCCCGTGGCACATAGGTAGGTGTCCTCTCTTGGACTCTTCCATAGAGAACCTCTTAAGTATGGTATCGATGTAGGTAGCTTGGGTGAGTCCGAGCATCCGTTTAGATCTATCCCGATAGATCTGTATTCCAAGAATATAGGATGCTTCACCCATGTCCTTCATCGAAAATCTACTAGACAACCATACTTTGGTTGACTGCAGCATTCCTACATCATTCCCAATGAGTAGAATGTCATCAACATAAAGTACGAGGAATGTCACACCGCTTTTGACTACCTTCTTATATACACATGGCTCCTCGGGATTCTTGATGAAACCAAATTCCTTAATTGTTTCATCGAATCTCAGGTTCCAACTTCGCGATGCTTGTTTGAGACCGTAGATCGATCTCTGAAGCTTGCATACCTTATGCTCGCTTCCAACGGATGTGAAACCCTCAGAATGCGTCATATAGATCTCTTCCTTAATGTTTCCATTAAGGAACGCAGTTTTCACATCCATTTTCCATATCTCATAGTCGTACCATGAGGCTATGGCTAACAAGATTCTAATTGACTTGAACATTGCGACTGGCGAGAAGGTTTCATCATAGTCAACACCTTGCCTTTGAGTGTAACCTTTCGCGACAAGTCGTGCCTTGTAGGTCATTACCTTACCATCAGGCCCAAGTTTCCTCTTGTATACCCATTTGCACCCAATAGGAACTATTCCTTCGGGAGGGTTAACTAGAGTCCAAACTTGGTTAGCATGCATTGAGTCAAACTCAGACTGCATTGCTTCAAGCCACATATTAGAATCTGCATCGGAAATTGCTTCCTTGAAAGTTCTTGGATCAGATCCAACAACTTGATCACCTTGATCATCTTCAAGGAGAAAACCATATCTCTCAGGAGCCCTAGGAACCCTTTCGGATCTCCTAGGTGCGACCATTTTTGGTATTGGCTCTGTAGGTGCAGGAGATTCACTCGGTACTTCAGTTGGTTCTCGAACCTACTATTTTGCCCTTTCTATCAAGTAGAAATTCGTTTTCCATAAAGGTGGCATTCCTAGAAACAAGCACTTTTGTTTCGCTGGGATAGTAGAAGTAGTATCCAATGGAATTCTTTGGATACCCAATGAAGTAGCATAAGATGGATCTCGTATCCATCTTATCTCCCACTGTCTGCTTCACGTAAGCAGGACATCCCCAAATCCTCATGTATGAGTACTTGGGTGGTTTGCCCATCCATATCTCATATGGGGTCTTATCCACCGCCTTGGTGTGGACATTGTTCAACAACATTACCGCCATTTCGAGCTCATAGCCCCAAAACGAGGTAGGAAGTTCAGTGAAGCTCATCATAGATCAAACCATGTCCAACAAGATCCGATTGCGACGCTCTGCTACACCATTGAGCTGTGGTGTGGCCGGAGGGGTCCACTGTGCGAGAATCCCATTCTCTTTCAGATAGTCTTGAAATTCAGCACTTAAGTATTCACCACCTCGATCGGATCGAAGTGCTTTAATACTTTTTCTTAGTTGATTTTCTACTTCAGCCTTGAATTTTGAACCTTTCAAAGGATTCAGACTTGTGCTTCATCAAGTACAAGTACCCATTCCTAGAGAAATCGTCGGTATAGGTGATGAAGTATGTGTGACCGTATTTAGTACCAATACTAAAGGGGCCGCACACATCAGTATGGATCAAATCCAATAGGCCTTGAGCACGCACACCCTTGCCCTTGAAGGGTTGCTTAGTCATCTTTCCCTTAAGACAAGACTCATAAGTCGGTAGGGAGTTAATTTCTGACAAATCAAACATGTCACTCCTAACCAACTTTTTCATCTTACTTAGAGAAATATGACCTATCCTAGCGTGCCAAAGTTGTGCTGGGTTCAAGTTATCGTGTTTCCGTTTAATCGTTTTTGTATGTGCTTCGACATCACGAGTTGGAACGTCTTTTAATTTTAAGGTGTACAAATCGTTTTCGCGTTCCCCAATTCCAATTAAACATTCATTATTGTAAATATTGCAAATCGAATTAGAAAACATACAAGAATATCCATCACTATCAAGCATAGAAACATAAATAATGTTCTTTATTAATTCGGGAACAAACAAAACGTTTCTCAATAACAACTTAAAATCAGAAGACAGAAATAAATAAACATCTCCTATAGCTACTGCAGCAACTCTTGCTCCATTGCCAAGCCTCAAGTGGGTCTCACCCTCTCTAAGACGTCGGCTTCTTGTCATCACCTGCAAATCATTGCAGATATGAGATCCACATCCGGTATCAAGTACCGAAGAAGTAGAATTAAGAGACATATTTATTTAAATATAGAACATACCTTTCGCAGTTCGCAACTCCTCGAGGTACTCCTTGCAGTTCCTCCTCCAATGCCCAGCCTTGTGGCAGTGGTGGCAAGCATCCTCAGACTTCTTCGGTTTGGAAGCCTTTGCCTTTGGCTTCTTGGCGGACTTTTCCTCCTTCGCAGGAGCAGAACGCTTCTTGCTCTTGCGTCTGGGTCCCTTCTTCGCAGAGGATGAAGAGCCCAGAAGGAGGACGGGTTTGTCCTTCTTTATGGCCCTTCAAACACTACAAGCATGTTAACCACCTCTTCAAGGGTGGCTGCCAGCTTGTTCATGTTGAAGTTGACCACAAAGGGGTCAAATGCAGCGGGTAGTGAGAGGAGAAGTACATCCACTGACAGCTCGTGTGGAAGTGCGATATCAAGGCCCGACAACTTTTCAACGAGCCCAATCATACGAACCCCATGCTCATGGACCGAAGTCCCATCGCGCATGCGGCTTGTCATAAGCTCCTTGACAGCCGTGAACCTCTCATGTCGAGAGTTCTCCCCGTACAGTTCTTTGAGATGAAAAAGTATGTCAGCAGCATACTTTGTCTTCTCGAAGCGCCGTTGCATTTCATTGGACATCGATGCCATCACATAGCATCGAGCTATAACCTCGTCGTCCCACCATTGTTTAAGCGTTACCAGCTCCTCAGGGCTGATATCGGCAGGGGCTTCCTTCGGAGGACTCTTCTCTATCGCATAAAGAAGTTTCTCCGAAGCCAATACAAGATTGAGGTTGCGGAGCCAGTCTTGGTAGTTCAGACCGGTGAACCTGTTGCTATCCAGTATAGCAGCGAGCGGGTTTTTAATCGAAACCATTTTATAATGCAGTAATACTGAAAAGGAAAGCAGACAAACATCACTAACTATATATAAAATAAACGCTAAGACATAAAACAAGGTCGTTAAGTTTTATGAATTACCCTCCCACTATTTTAACGATTTCACCACACTCTAATGAAATCGAGAAAACAGGTTTCTTTAGTAGGTACACGGAGCCCAATCAAGCGATCATGGACCCGAATAATATCAGCCATCCATGACCCCCAAAAGGTAGTTTCCGATTGCAACCGGTGCAACCTCCATGTATTCACCTCACGTCCAGTAAGGGTCCAATAATATGACGCCGTTTACTATCACGTGTCAAGATGACCCATCAATGTTGAGTCGTGAAGGACGGTCCACTTAACGTCCCCAATAATATGAGCCAATGTTAAAGGGAGTTCCAACCGAACTCACAACAATTGTCAATGGCGTGGACAGCTTTCCGGCATACATGACCCCCTCAATAATATGAGCCGGGCCATGTATACGGGTAGCATCGACGTACACCCATTGTTTATGGAAGGTAGGGATAATTTAAACAAATGTAAATTCCCTTTAGTTTATCGAATAAACATTTATCTTGATATTAGTTTTAAATCATATTTAAAACGAGGGATTTTATTTTTGAAAATTTGGTCTCATGCATTTATTTTAAATCGAATTTAAAACAGGCAACATGCGGATTCAACTAACTATATATATCAGATATATAAATATTGGGATGATCGATCACGAGAGCTATGAGGTCCGTGGTTGCCAGCCACGGACCTGAGTCCAATCCTAGGGGTAATGCAATATGCAATGCAATCCTATTACAATACTTCCGGTTTTACAGATCTTCGGTCTTCAATATTCTTGATCGTCATTGTCCACCGTCTTCGGATGTCCTCCCACTAAATCTAGTCATTTTACATTTAAATTTACCATGACATATAAGAGATACATTTATCAAGGGGTGGGAACGGGCCACAAACATGCCCACTTTAAATGATAATCAAAATATTTACAAACAGAATCACAAAAACCTATCGCATACACCTAACAAATTGGGCACGGCTCTCGATCATCCCAATCATGCAGATAATCTAATTAACATGCATAAATTAAATAATCTAATTATTTATCCACAAAATCATATTTTAATTACGAAATCGCATTTTATAAATAAAATCGTATTTTGTCGATAAAACCAAATTTTAATCAACAAAATCATATTTAATTTATAAAATCATATTTCAAAATTAAAATCGTATTTTGCAATTTTAATTGTATCAAATTGGGCTTAAAACAATTCTAGGCCCAAAAATCTCAAAATTTCAAAAGCGACCAAAATGGGCCCGATATCGAATATCGGCCCGAAAACTTCATGGGCTGCCCGGGACAGGTCCGAACTAAACCCTAGAATAAATCAGCCGTCACGACATCGCCGGAGCATCGTCGGACGTCGGCCGGCGGCGGCGGCCGGCACCCACGAAATTCGCGCGCAGCACCCGCGCAACGTCTCGCCAAGCGCGACGCACGGCCGCGCGCAACGTCGCGCGCCCATCGATCATCGTGCAGCGCAACCAGTGCGCGACGTCCAGCCATCGTGTGCCGATCATGTTGCAACAAATTGCGCCCAGCGACTTGCAGCAGCGGCCGGCCACATCACGCAACGATTGCGAGAAGCGACGCCCAGCTCTCGGCCGCGAAGCGCGGCCAGCGTGTAACGAAGTGCACGCGGCTGCTGGCCATGGCCGGCCACCATGCACGGCCAGCGCGCATGGCGTCGCGCGCGCTGTGGCGCGCGCGATGGGCCGACGTGCGAGGCGGCGTTTGGCCGGTTTTTAAATTTTTTTTTTCGATTTGAAATTTGAGAGATTAGATACAATATGGCACTATTGTATTGATCAGATCCGAGCTTGGGCTCTGATACCACTGTTGGAGAACCGTGGCGGATCCGGATCACGCCTCCCGGCGAGGCAGCGGAAGAACAAAAATTGGACCGGAAGACGATCAATACAATTCAAAACAAAACATGCTATGACCATTCATAGGGTGTTTTCGTTGATTACCTTGCTGGCAACTCGTGCCTGGCTCCGACCAGTTTCGCGAGGAAACCGGCACTTCACGGTAGGCGGCGGTAGATAACGTCAATCAGGTCCACGACCGGAAGCGAGACTCTTTTATTCAGCCTGCACTAGAAGGCCTGACGAGATCGGCACGGACGGATTCTCCTCGTCAAGTTGGCCGGAACAAATTCCGGCGAAGCGGCGGCGGCTTTTGAAGAGAGGAGGGGCGGCTTTTGAAGAGAGGAGGGGCGGCGGCTACCTAAGCTCTAGGGTTAGGGTTTGTGTTGTTTTGTATGTCATTATTAAGCTTAAGTCTACATTAAGTAGACTTAATTATGGACTTGGACCGGCCCAACGGGCCCGGGTCCAACGGATGAACATTCAGTTCATCCCCATCACCGTGACTTCATCATAATTCCGATCGCCGATCAGATCGGACCGATCGACTCAATTTCCAAAACTGAATACCATAATCTGAAAAACCATTTTTTAGAACCCCAGTGCAAAATGACCGTTTTGCCCCTCAACAGCGGGAAATCACGATTTGACCTCTGTTGACTTTTAGGAAGTCGCACTCCCCAAAATCCTCTTCCTATGCTCAACACATTAGGCTCAGTATCCGTGCGGGAATCTCGAATACAGTACTTGTGTGACCCTCAATGGTTCAGGGAT
The DNA here is from genome assembly GCA_001598015.1 of Dorcoceras hygrometricum. NCBI lineage: Eukaryota > Viridiplantae > Streptophyta > Magnoliopsida > Lamiales > Gesneriaceae > Dorcoceras > Dorcoceras hygrometricum. The sequence goes on along the minus strand of KV001963.1, from coordinate 73,201 downwards.
ACAGCTAGCCGTGGACCCACAACCATTGCGGCTCCGGAATCACAATTCCGGACTTGCCCATCGGATCATGGTAAGAGCGTCTAGCAACATCGCCCCATGATCCCCTAGGTATCAATGATAGTGCCTGCAAGAACCAGTTGGTCATGGTTAGCGTACAGTACGGTCCTTTCAATCCATATATCCCGATCAGATCAACGACCATTGGTAAATCGAGAGTCGCTATAGATCCGATAGCTATGCATATATCTTGGAGATCATATAGTGACATCGCGAGTGTAACTAGGTAAACCCATTTACCTAAAACACATCTAGTACTCTGGCCAGAGATTTATAGACTATTATCCCCTCAGATAGCATAGGATATCCACGCATGTCTGCGAGCGGTGAATCCTCGACAACGATGCATCGACTCCTACATGCATCGGGGTCTCACCCAATCCCACCGCCTGATGACCCCAAGTGAGTAGGCAAACGAGTCAAAGTGAGACGCCTATCATGTAGAGTCTCAATGACGTTTCGAGTAGTGAGGACTAATCAGTACAACCAAGACCTCGGACTTATCCACTCGACAAATGGTAACCACTTGGAGAATCCGAACGAGTGTAGTTCGATAGATCACCAGGTCACTATCTATCTGCATGCTCAGAACATAACAATGTTCCCTACCAATGAAACATGGTACTTCGCATCGCAGATACTAGTCTCTATCTCGGGCAGCCTTATCCTCATTTTGACGGCCCAATCGACTAGGAACATGTTCAGAATACACAGTGACTATTAGATATGTTTCATGATAGTCGTCATACCCACTATCACATCTAACATATACTATATTGCATTCTAGGTCGTTACTCAACGCAATTGTTAATCATCATACAACACAATGAAAGTAAAGAATGCCATATAAATAAATGCGAATATCATATATAAAGATTGTCATATACAAGAGTCTATAAACCCACACGCCACAAGTTGGCTAGTTGGGCATCTACTCTAACAGTTTTGGGGCTATGCGCTCAAAACGGCGGTAATGTTGTTGAACAATGTCCACACCAAGGCAGTGGATAAGACTCCATATGAGATATGGATGGGAAAACCATCCAAATACTCATACATGAGGATTTGGGGATGCCCTGCTTACGTGAAGCAGACAATGGGAGATAAGCTGGATACTAGATCCATCTTATGCTACTTCATTGGGTATCCAAAGAATTCCATTGGATACTACTTCTACTATCCAAACGAAAAAAAAGTATTTGTTTCTAGGAATGCCACCTTTATGGAAAGGGAATTTCTACTTGATAGAAAGGGCAAAATAGTAGAACTCGAAGAGGTTCGAGAACAAACTGAAGTACCAAGTGAATCTCCTGCATCTCAAGAGCCGATACCAGAAATGGTCGCACCATGGAGATCCGAAAGGGTTCCTAGGGCTCCTGAAAGATATGGTTTCCTCCTTGAAGATGATCAAAGTGATCAAGTTGTTGGATGTGATCCAAGGACTTTCAAGGAGGCAATTTCTGATGCTGATTCTAATTTGTGGCTTGAAGCAATGCAGTCTGAGATTTACTTAATGCATGCGAACCAAGTTTGGACTCTTGTTAATCCTCCCGAAGGAATTGTTCCTATTGGGTGCAAATGGATATACAAGAGAAAACTTGGGCCTGATGGTAAGGTACTGACCTACAAGGCACGAATGGTCGTGAAAGGTTACACTCAAAGGCACGGTGTTGACTATGATGAAACCTTTTCGCCAGTCGCAATGTTCAAGTAAATTAGAATCTTACTTGCCATAACCGCATGGTACGACTATGAGATATGGCAAATGGATGTGAAAACTGTGTTCCTTAATGGAAACATTATGGAAGAGATCTATATGACGCAGTGTGAGACCTGGATTTGTATTAAGATTTGTTTGTTGATTGTACCGGTTTTTGGGAGTTTCCTGCTGGTCAAATCTTTGTTTGAGAGTTTGGTTGGCATTTTCGGGTCTGAAATAGCGTTTGGAGCAATTATAGAAGTTTTCGTGTTTTTTTGAGTATCAGCTGGTTTTTGTGAGCTAGCTGCTGGTCGGTGGCAAAACCAGTCGAAGTGTGTTTTAGCGCGAGATTCTTGAAACGCTGTCGTTTGCGTGAAGTTTAGTTGCGCATGTTGTGATCAGCAGGTGCGTAAGTGTATTTGCGTTGAGGATCAAAACGACTACGTTTAGATTAGTTGGCGCGACGTTGTTTCGATGTTGCGTCTGGTACCAGCTGGTGGATTTGTGTGCGAGTGTCTGCTGGTTGTTCAGCAGGAGTAGATGTCAATGCGGGTCAACTTTCCTGGATCTCGAAGAGGAAACGTCGTCGTTTCGTTGTTGCGACTGGGAGTCCAGCTGCGAGTGAGTTTCTCCGTTATTTCTTGCTGCTGGTATTTCGCGAGAGCTAGCGACTGGATGACGTCAGTGGAGCGACGTTGTTTGAGTTAGTTGCAACGCTGCGTTTTGAGGTTGCGACTGGAACCAGCAGAGAGAAGCGTTGCATTGTTTTGTTCTTGCGACTGGATACCCAGCTGCTGGTGTGGTATCCTGTGCGACGTCGTTTGAGTAAGTTGGCGCGACGCCGTTTTGAGAACCAGCCGTTGGTTTGTTTTGCGATGGTTTTAGCGTTGATTGAGAATCAGCAGTTGGTTCTTTGCGTCTGCTGTTTGTAGTGTTCCTGCTGATTTTGTCGGTAGACAATTATTGGTATTGATTTCCAGTCGTTGCAAGTGCTATTTATGGAAGACTTGGTCTTAGAATTTGTAATATCATTTCCCATACTTAGCAAATATTTCCAGCCTTTCGTTCCTTATCCTTAGAACCCTAGAGCACTGTTCAGTCGTGAGCTTTTCCGGCGAATTCGAGAAGCTATTACATTTTGTACCCGTTTTAGAAGCTGTTATTGGCTAGTTGAGGAACGCGAAGTTGCTTCCGTTCGAGTGTTGCGTCGACCGGGTAGAACTACGTTATGGTTTTCGGTGAGACCTTGTTCCTAGCCATATTTTTAAGCTTTCTATGAATTGTTGAGGTATATTGAGCAGCTGGTCGAGTGTGACTCCCAGCCGTGAGCTTGTTCAGCAACCCGTTGGATTTATGTTGTGTATGCCGTGTGTTTAACAGGCTTTTACCAGAGTCTACGGGATTTCTCGCAGTGTTAATTGTTGCTCAGTATAAGGTACGGATTTGAGCTTATATTACAGCGAGGTTATGGCTTGGATGAGTGTAGTTGCTGGTATGTGGAATGGCCGTGCCTGCTGGTTGTGTCCTGTTGAGGATTCTGTATGCTATTTGTGTATTTGCTGCGTATCATATTTTTATATGCCTGTATTCAAGCATGTTGCATACACGCATGTTATTCCATTCCAGCTTTGGTAGTCTTTCTACCTTGTTGTATTGTTGTTAATTTTCTTACTAGGATGTGAGGGCGAGCGGCAATACCGCACTCTCATCTCCCTGCTGGGATCGTAGCCAGCATGCGCCGAGTGGTTAACTACCACAGTTCATGGGCGAGGCAACAGTAGGTTGAGTTGTTGTATGCATCTGGTAAGTGGGAGTAGTGTCATGGCGAGTGACTCACTACCACACTGTGAACACACCCCGTGACCACTGTATGTTGTTGGTAATTCTTGGATCTATGTTTGAGTTCCTTAGCTCCCTTGTGGGTCGAGCTTTCCGTTGTTCTTCGGCGTCTCATGCATAGCATCTGCATTTTATTCCTTGCTGTTTATTGCTGTTGTATAGTTGCTCTCCGTACTGGGGTTTGACCCCATGTCCCTCCGGGGATTGGTTCGTTTCTTTGTTGCGTTGTTTTCAGGAAACCCAGGTTCTACAGCTGGTCGTGGTTTTAACCCAGCCGGTGGTGCCCCAGGAGGTGGCTAGCGTGTCCCAGTTGCATATAGCATACTTATATATATGTATCAGTTAGCCAGGGGGATGCCCTGCGCTATGTTGTGAATTATGTATGCTTATTGTTGGTTGTTTTATGAATTGGGAAACTTAATTTAATTATCGTTGTATTTTAAATTATATGTTTAAAACCGTCGGGCCTAAAAGCGAAAAAAATTTACCCACTTTTTGATAGCTTCCGCATGTGTTTATCTGTTGTGAGCACGAGGCCTGACATTTTTGGTATCAGAGCTTAAACTGGGATAAGCTCAATTCCTTTGATTACACTTGAGTCTAGGCACAGTGTTGCATGTTGCATGTTATTGACTTATGTGACTACGTGCTGCATATTTTGTGTTATATGCTTTCTTTGCTGTATCTGTTCTGTTTTTCCTTATCCTGTTGAGTGTTTTAGATGCCGCCTAGACGTCGTGGGAGAAGTAGGGGGCTGTTCCAGGAATCAGGAGGACAGAATGAGGATCAGTATTGTGCGCCTAGTCATACTCTTGAGAGTAGTGGAGAAGAGGAGGCTGAAGCTCCGCCGGCTCCGGTAGAGAGAATGGATGTGATCATAGCTCGGTTTCAGAGGATGAATCCTCCT
>KV001963.1:39520-55655 GCA_001598015.1 Dorcoceras hygrometricum | reverse complement strand
CGGCAACAACAACCGATACGCTAAAGGGCCAATCCTCTCGACAATCTCATACGGACCAACATAATGAGGGGCTAACTTTCCCTTGCGTCCAAAGCGCATTACACTACGAAACGGAGAAACCTTGAGAAATACACGATCACCAACCTGAAACTCAAGAGGTCGACGCCTCTTATTCGCATAACTGGCTTGGAGATCCTTGGCAGCTTTCATCCTTTGTCGAATAAGATCGACATGATCTTTCATTTGCTTCACAAAGTCAGGGGCAGATAGCTGCTTCTCCCCCACTTCTTCCCAACATATTGGCGATATGCACTTGCGGCCATACAATGCCTCAAAAGGAGCCATACCAATCGTCACTTGGTAGCTGTTATTATACGAAACTCGACCAAAGACAACGCGTCTTGCCAGCTACCTCCGAAATCCAACACAACAGCACGCAACATATCCTCTAACGTCTGGATAGTTCGCTCAGATTGGCCATCTGTCTGGAGATGATACGCGGTACTCATAGCCAATCTAGTGCCCAAAGCTGTCTGCAAACTCTTCCAAAACCTGGAAGTAAACCTCGGATCTCTGTCTGAGACGATCGAAATAGGCACACCGTGCAATCTAACAAAAAAATCAACGTACAGCTTCGCCATCTTCTTCAACGAGAAGGTCATCCCATAGGGAATGAAGTGTGCAGACTTCGACAAACGGTCGACAACTACCCAAATAGCATCGCATCCTCTGCTGGAACGAGGCAGATGGGTCACAAAATCCATAGCAATGTGCTCCCAATTCCATTGGGGCACCTCTAAACTCTGCAACAGACCACCGGGTCTCATCCTTTCGGCCTTTACCATCTGGAAATTCAAACAACGAGCAACGAAACCTGCAACGTCACTCTTCAGGTCAGCCCACCAAAAGTGCGGCTTCAAATCATGGTACATCTTCCGTGCACCAGGATGAACACTATGTCTGCTGCAATGTGCCTCACGAAGGATCTCCTCCTTCAAATCAATCAAATTGGGCACAACCAACCTGCCACGAAACCTCAAGCAACCATCGGACGAGACGGAATAATCCTCAAGTTCGCCAGCCCTGACTTTCAACTTCAATTCGTTGATAGACGGATCGGTACTCTGAGCTGCTCGAATACTGGAAACAATCTATGGTTCCACTTGTACGATGAAACCGTCACACAATCTTCAGCCGGGTAAAATCTCCAACCCGTAGTGTTAAGATGCTCTTGATCCTTAGAGATGTACAACGAGGCAAGCATCTCACTAGCCTTCCTGCTCAAAGCATCCGCCACTGCGTTCGACTTCCCAGGCTGGTATTTAATCTCACAGTCAAAGTCCTTTAGTAGCTCCATCCACCGGCGTTGTCTCATGTTCAAGTCAGGCTACGAAAACAGATACTGAAAACTCTTGTGGTCGGAGTACACCACAAACTGCTCACCATACAGGTAGTGACGCCAGATCTTTAACGCAAAGACCACCGCTGCTAATTCCAAATCATGAACTGGGTAACGAGTCTCGTGCGGTTTCAACTGCCGTGAGGCATACGCAATGACTCGACCATTCTGCATCAACACACAACCCAATCCATTAAGCGAAGCGTCAGAACAAACGACAAAACCACCTGAACCGGACGGCAAAGCCAACACAGGCCCAGTAGTTAGCTTTTCCTTAAGCAGATGAAACGCATTCTCACACTGCTCAGTCCATACAAAATGCTTGTCCTTCTGGGTCAGTTGAGTCATCGGATTTGCTATACTTGAGAATCCCTCAATGAAGCGACGATAATAGCCAGCCAGACCTAAGAAACTGCGAATCTCAGACACATTTCTCGGTCGCTCCCAGTTCAGAACATCATCCACTTTACTGGGATCCACAGAAATGCCATCTGCTGAAATGACATGACCCAGAAATACCACGCGATCTAACCAAAACTCGCACTTGGAAAACTTTGCATACAACTGCTGCTCTCTCAACCTCTGCAGAACCATTTCCAAGTGCTCCTTGTGCTCTCTCGGAGTCTTCGAGTAAACTAAAATGTCGTCAATAAAAACAATAACAAACTGATCTATGAACTCTCTAAACACGCGGTTCATCAGATCCATAAAGACTGCAGGCGCGTTTGTCAACCTAAACGGCATCACCATAAACTCAAAATGTTTGTACCTCGTACGAAACGCAGTCTTCGCGACATCTTGCTCTCTAACTCTCAGCTGATGGTACCCGGAACGAAGATCAATCTTTTAATACACCGAAGAACCTTGCAACTGATAAAACAGATCATCGATTCTCAGCAACGGGTACTTATTCTTGACAGTAGCTTTATTCAACTGGCGAAAATCAATGCACATCCGCATTGAGCCATCCTTCTTCTTTACAAACAAGATGGGCGCTCCCCATGGTGACATACTAGGTCGAATAAAACCTTTCTCCAGCAAATCGTCTAACTGCACCTTGAGTTCTCTCAACTCCGCAGGCGCCAGACGATATGGGGCACGAGAAATCGGAACTGTGCCAGGCACCAACTCTATGCTGAAGTCTATCTCCCGCCTCGGAGGAAAACCAGGAATCTCCTCCGGAAACACGTCGGGTAAATGTCGCACCACGGGAACATCGCTAAGCTGAACTCGGGAAGCAGATGACGCATCCAGAGCGTAGATCATAAAGCCAGCATTTCCCAAAGACAACAAGCTAAACATCTCCATCGCGGAAACCAACGGAATCTTTGATCGTGAATCCTGGCCGTAGAAGTCCCACTTCTCGCCAGACAAAGGCCTAAAGCGCACAATACAATGAAAGCAGTCCACGGAGGCCCTATAGTTGGATAGCACATCCATCCCAACTATGCAATAGAAATCCCAAAGCATCAGACGGATCAAATTCTCTAACAAAACATGCTCACCAAACCGCAACACACAATTCGACAAAACCTCCTGGGAGAACAGGCTCACACCACCAGGGGTAGAAACAGAAACGGCATCGCGAAAAGGAATGGTACACAGACCATGCTCCACAACAAACGAATCAGAAATAAACGAATGCGATGCACCGGTGTCAAACAACACACGAGCAGGAAAGTCAAAGACAGAACATGTACCTCCAATCACCCGGCTCGGGGTCTCCTCGGCCTGCTCTCTCGTGATGGCGTTAACAAGAGCATGCTGGGGTCCTGAGAAGAAAGGCTGAGACGACTGCCCAAAACGCGAAGGGCCAGGCTGCTGAAACGGCCTAAACGGAGTCTCACACAAACGGGGATGCTGAAACTGCTGAGAACGGCCCCTGGGCCAGGCTGCTGAAACGGCCTAAACGGAGTCTCACACAAACGGGGATGCTGAAACTGCTGAGAACGGCCCCTAGACTGACCCCCATGACCCTGAGGCTGGGCCGCGGTCTGCTGTGATCCAGCTGTCGGACACACCCTAGTGTAGTGCCCCTACTGTCCATAAAGGTTGCAAAAGCCTTGCACACCAATACACTGGGTGGAAGGATGCTTCCCACCACAAAACCACAAAACTCCGCCCGAGAACCACTGCTACTCGAGCTGCCTGAACCGGAAGACCCTGAACCAGAATTTTTCTTGAATTGCTGACCGCGGGGTCGAAACCTCTGACGGCCAGATTGCTGAGCCATCTGCTGCTGCTGCTGAGGATAATGAGCAGACTGAGAACTCTGAGACGACTGAGCTCCCTGACCAACCGGTCTACCACCCTGCACTGCCTGCACTACCTGCGCCCTACGCGTATGACGGCTCCTCATGCCCTCCTCAATATGGATAGCAGTATCAACGGCCTCAGCATACGACTTGGGCTTGCTTGTCAAAACATTCTGGTACAACTCCTCATTCAAGCCCTCCACAAATCTGGAACTCTTGGCCCTCTCCCGGCCAGCAACATGTGGAACATAAGCCAACAACGCAAAAAACTTGCGAGCATACTCGTGCACAGTCATCGAGCCCTGCTCTAAAAACTCAAACTCCCTCTCACGGGCAGCCACATACGAATCGGGGATATACTCCTGCCTGAAGGTCTCACAGAAACTGTCCCAAGTGATACCAACTCCAGTCTCCACTAAGGTACTAGACGCACCTCGCCACCAACGCTCTGCGGCCTTCCTCAGCAACAAGGTCACTAACCTCAACTGGAGTTCATCGTCATACTGAGCTCGATCAAAAAGATGTATGACGTTATGGAGCCACGAATCAGCATCCTCACTCGACTCGTCGCCATTAAAGACAGGAGGATTCATAATCTGAAATCGAGCTATAACAACATCCATTCTCTCCACCGGAGCCGATGGAGCATCAACTTCCCCCTCTTCGCTACTCTCACGGGTATGACTAGGAGCACTATACTGATCCTCGTTCTGACCTCTTGATTCCTGAAACTGCCCCCTACCTCTACCACGACGTCTAGGCGGCATCTAAATACACTCAACAGGATAAGGAAAAGCAGAACAGATACAGCATATAACACAAATATGCATCACATAGTCACATAAGTCAAGTACATGCAACACACGACACTGTGCCTAGACTCAAGTGATCAAAGAAATTGAGCTTATCCCAGCTTAAGCTCTGATCAAAAAATGTCAGGCCTCATGCTCTAAACAAATTAAAACCCAAAAACATGCGGAAGCTTATCAAAAAGTGGGTAAAATTTTCGCTTTTAGGCCCGACGGTTTAAGACATATAATCTAAAATAGAACAATACTCAAAATAAGTTTCCCAGTATCCAACACCAAACAACAGCAAAGATAGTATCCATACAAATAAACATGTATCAGACTCCACACGGTAATACAACAACGAAGCACAGGGCATCTCCCCGGCTACTAGAGTGATACATACATATATGCTATAAGCTACTGGGACACTCAACCACCTCCTAGGGCATCGCCAGCTGGATTAACTCCTCGACCAGCTGTTTGACCTGGACAACACAACAGGCAAGGAAAACAAACCAAGCCCCAGAGGGACATGGGGTCAGACCCCAGTACGGAGAGCAACTATAAATCAGCAGTAAACAGCAAGAATAAAATACAGATGCTATGCATGCGATGCAGGACAACAGTAACTGACTCCAACTGGAAAGGAAGTCAAGCAACTCAATGCACAGCTCAACGAAATCTGCAACAACGTGGCCACTGGGTGTGTTCCAAGTGTGGTAGCTAGCCACTCGCCGGGACACAACACCCGAATACCAGATGCATCAACAACTCGACCTGCTATTGCCCAACCTATGAACTGTGGTAGTTAGCCACTCGGCGCATAGGGGCTAACATAACCCAGCAGGGAAATGAGAGTGCGGTATTGCCGCTCACCCTCGCATCCTGGTAAGAAACAGAGCAAGAACAACAAGGCAATGGCTGCAAAAGCTGGAATGAGATGCTAATATGCGGATGCAACATGCTGAACAATAACAAGCATAATCATATGCACAACAGCCAATGCACAACACAATAAACACAGCCATCTCATAAAAACAGTGCCTCACAAGGCATCACCACACGGCAGCCAACAACCAGCAACTACCATTTTATCCAAGCCATGCCTACGCTGCATTTACAAGCTCAAATCCGTACCTTTCCTCCGCAACAATTACCACTGAAAGGATCCCGAAGACTCTGGTAAAAGCCTGCTAAACAACAAGCGTATAACTCAGGGATCTAACAGAAATTCACGGCTGGGAGCTACGCTCAACCAACACCGTTTCCTACTACCACAACTTCGCAAGGAGCTTAAAACAGGCTAGGAACAAGATCTCATCACGAGGAAATGAAGTTCTACCTGCTACTACAAAATTCACGAACTGGCAGCAACTTCTCGTTCCTCAACTCGCCCACCACAGTCTCCAAAAGTGGTATAGGATGAAGGAGCTTCTCGAGAGGAGTCCAACGCTACCTCGCATGAGCAAAACAATCATCGGAACCGACGGGAATTCACCGGAAAACCTCACGGTGAACAGTACTCTAGGGTTCGAGAAACAGAGAACGAAAGGCTGGAAATTTCTAAGTATGGGAACTGATATCACAAATTCAAAGACCAAGTTTTCCTTAAATAATTCCCACCACTGCTGAAATCTTAAAAACAATCCACCGAAAAAAATCAGTCAACGCCTTCTCTTCAACAAACGAACCCGCTGCTGCCAGCAGCAACGATAGCAAAGGCCCTCTAATACAGATCAAAACGGCGTCGCAATAACTTATCAAAACGACGTCGCATAAATGACGTAATCTTAGCTGCCAACAGCTGAACATCCAGTCGCAAGAACAAAACAACGCATAACACTACTCTCAGCTGATACCAGTAGCAACATCAAAACGCAGCGTTGCAACTAACTCAAACGACGTCGCTCCACTGACGTCATAATAGCTGGCAGCAGCTCTCGCTAAATACCAGCAGCAAGCTACAGTGACGTTCTAACACCAGCAGATACTCTTACGTCACTTGCACCTCAAAACGATGTCGTATAGCGCTCATCACAAAAACACGCTAATTTCCCCAACGACTGGTTCCTACGCTACCTGCTGGCAGACTTCTCAACAGTAGATATCTGCTCGCTAGCGAAACGGCGTCGCTTCAACTAATCTAAATGATGTCGTTACAAACCAATCCAACAGCTGTCAACAGCAACCAAAACAAAGAACAATACGCGCTAAGCTACCAGCAGCAAATCTTACGTCAGCGACTTCGATGCCAATATAAAGCATGACGTCATCAAAGCTGCTACCAGCAGATACCTCTAAACCCAAAATTACGAAAAATCTCCAGAATTACTCTAAGGAGGGAAATCGACCCGAAAATACAATTCAAACATATAAACAGAGATTCTAAACCAACAAAATCTCTAAACAACCGATAGAACCTCTATAATTCGATTAATTCCCACGATTAATCTCAATTAACAAATCCAGGTCTCACACCTAGGGCTACACAAGAAAAGAGAACTCACCAACCCTAGATCTAGAGCACGCCGCCCCCTCCTCTCCACAAACCTCACGCCGCCGCCGCCCCACACCGCCGCCACCGCCGATGATCGTGATAGGACTTGTTTCGATCAGCGTGATGAGGAGAATCCGTTCGTGCCAAAATCCGTCAGATCTTCTAGTGCAGATTGATGGAGGAATCGGGTTTCCGGTCGTGGACCTGATTAGACGATCTACCGCCGCCTACTTTTTGAAGTGCTGGTTTCCTTGTGAAACTGGTCCGAGCCAGGCGCCTAGACGCCAGCAAGGTAACAATCGATAAACATCTATGTATGGTTTATTGATTATTTGTAATGTATTGAACGTATCTCGGGGCAAAATTTTAACTTCCGCTGCGCCCCCTGGAAACGGGATCCGGATCTGCCATTGTCGCCAACATTTCTTCCCTAGTTATTGTTGATTGTTTGCTCAGTTATCTTGAACTCTTGGCCTTATGTTAGACATATTTCTGTTTTGTTATCTTGCTGCTGTGTAGTATTTCCATATTACTGTTTGATTTCGAGGACGAAATCCTTTTTAGTGGGGGAGAAATGTGAGACCGGGAATTGTATAAGATTAATTTGGTTGTAATAAATCGGTTCTTAGAGATTTTTGGTGGTTCAGATCTCTGTACGTAAGTTTGGTTTGAATTTTCGGGTCGGAAATCACATTTAGAGCGATTCTGTAAGTTTTCGTATTTTTGAGTTTTGGGAGGTGTAAGCTGGTTCTGTTGTAGCAGCTGGTCTGTGGAAAATCCAGTCGCAACGTTTAATTGGTAGAGCGAGATCTCGATACGCCGTCGTTTCTATGAAGTCTAGTAGCATGTTTTGTATCCAGCCGTTGCATTTGTGGTTTGTATCCAATGGCAAAAACGACAGCGTTTAGTTAAGTTGTAGCGACGCCGTTTTGGTTGTTGCGCCTTTTACCAGCTGCGAGGAGTGGTTGCATCTGGTTGTCCAGCTGAGAGCAGATGTCAATGATGGTCAACGCTCCTGTAGCTTGCATCTGGTTGTTTCGCGCGAGAGTTAGCGTCTGGATGACGTAAGCTATGCGATGCCGTTTTATTAAGTTGAAACGCTGCGTTTGGTTATTGCGTGAGGAAACCATCCGATGGTTTTAGGCGACCAGCTGGTAGATTTGATGACGTTAGCGGTGCGATGTCGTTTTTTTAAGTCGTTGCGACACCGTTTTGATTAGCGTTGTTTGAGATTCAGCAGTTGGTTTCTTTGCATCTGCTAGTTGTATTTTTAGTGTGCGTCGACTGGTTTTGTCGATGGATGATTTTAACCAGCTTTTACGCGTGCATTTAAGGAAGACTTGGTCTTCGATTTCAAGCACCAGATCCCATACTTAGCGAAATATTATCTTGGTTGTCGACCTCTGTTCTTCGAACCCTAGTACTGTTCACCGTGAGCTTTTCCGGTGAATTCCCGTCGTTGCCGGCCCTTGTTTGATACGTTCAAGGTAGCGTTGGACTCCTCTTGAGAAGCTCTTCCTCTCTATACCATTCTTGGAGGCTGTTGTTGGCTAGAGCGAGATCGCAAAGTTGCTGTCTTCGGCCGTGTGTTGTGTCGTTGAGGTAGAACTTTGAATTGTTGTTGAGATCTTAGTATTAGCCTTTGTTTAAGCTTCCTGTTAGTGGTATTGTTGGAATCAGTTGCTGGTTTGAGTTGTAACTCCCAGCCGTGGGTTTTGTGCTTGTGACCCGTGAGATTTATGCTTGTACGTTGTGTGTTCAGCAGGTTCCTAACCAGATCTCTTGGGCTCCTTGTTGTGGTAGTTATTGCATAGAATTGAGGTACGGATCTTGAGCTTGTAATTCAGTGTGGAACCTGGCTTGGATAAATTGCGAGATGGCTGTGTTTGGATTGCTGTGTGATGTTGTTGCTCTGTGTGAGAGCTGTGTATGCTTACCGTGTGTAATTGTTGTGTTGCATATGGTTATATGTTTGTTGTTCCAGCATGTTGCATACACGCATTCCATTCAACTATTGCAGCCTTTGTTCGTTGTTGTTGCTCTGTTTTCTTACCAGGATGCGAGGGCGAGCGGTGATTCCGCACTCTCATTTTCCCCTATGCGCCGAGTGGCTAGCTACCACAGTTCATAGGTTGGGTTGTGATGCATCTGGTAAGGGTGGGCGAGTAGGGGTGGGTGGGTAGCACCCACATGTCCTACACTCACCGTGAAAAATATATTCCGTTGCCGATTTCGGTTGAGCTGTGCATTGAGTTCTTTGGCTCCCTTTATTGGTTGTAGCCTTCGGCTGTTGTCCCTAGTTGCATGCATAGCATCTGCATTTTATTCTCGCTGTTTACCGCTGTTTTATAGTTGCTCTCCGTACTGGGGTTTGACCCCATGTCCCTCTGGGGTTTGGTTGTTTTCCTTGTTGTGTTGTTTTCAGGGAACCCAGGTTTTACAGCTGGTCGTGGTTTTAACCCAGCCGGTGGTGCCCCAGGAGGTGGTTAGAGTATCCCAGTTGCATATAGCATATTTATATCTATCAGTTGAGTTATCCAGGGGATGCCCTGTGCTTCGTTGTCGTATCCAGTGATTGGAGTCTGATACTTGTATTTGTATGTTATATTGTTGATATTATTGGGTTGTTTTGTTGGTTTTATAAACTGGGATATATTTTGAGTATTGCATTATTTTAAATTATATTGTTTTAACTCTTCAGGCCAAAAGCAAAAATTTTACCCGCTTTTTAATAGCTTCCGCAAGTGTTTGTGTGTTTTTACTCTGTTATGAGCACGAGGCCTGGCAAAAATTATATTTATATCTTTATGTGTCTGTATGTGGTTTTATGATATTTACCTTGTTATTAGCGGATATAGCATGCTGGGCCTTTAGGCTCACTAGGTTTATATGGTGCAGGTGAGCATGATGATGTTGATGAGATTACTCCGACCGGCGGTGAGGACGTCTGATGCTCCGCTGCGGCTGTTACCCCGTGACCACTCAGTTACTTTATGTTATTTGTTTTAAACAAGTTCAGTTTTCCGCAAACAATTTTTGAATACTCTGATTTTTATGTTAGCTTGTGAGACGTGGATTGGGGATTTTTGCAGTCGTTTTAACGAATGTTGAGATGTTTTTTTTAATGCTTAAGTTATGGTTTTCATTTATAGCTTTCATTAAATGTATATTCCACGTCGGCTTCCAAAAAAAAATTTAAAGATTTTGTATGTTTCAGATACTGTAGCAGACCAAGATCTGATAATAGGAAAACGCGAATTCGGAGGCCTAAACGAAGGAATTTGGTCGAAAAGCGGCTTAGGTCACGAGCGAAGCTCGTGAGTCTTGCTCGTTGGACAGTTTCGGAGGGAATAGCACTGGTCTCATGCGAAAATGTGAAGTCTGATCAGAGGTGAAGACAAGAGCAGTTGAGTCAGATGTTAAAAACAAGAGATCTGGATCCAGCTATGAACAGAAGAACGATTCAGATGTGAGGAGAATTCTGGATCAGCTGTGAAGGAGGAATCTGGATCAAGTACAAAGAGAGATCTTGTTCAGATGTGATAGGAAGTGCGAAGAGAATTCTGAGAAGTAGAGATCTGGATCAAGCGCGAAGAGAAGTCTGAGAAGTAGAGATCTGGATCAAGCGCGAAGAGAAATATGATATGAAGAGAGATCTGGATTTCGATGTGAAGAAAAGCCTATTCAGAAGTCAACAAAAGCCTATTCAGAAGTCAACAAAAGCCTATTTATAAGTCGACAAAAGCCTGAAATTAAAGGACACAAGGACAACTCTGTCGGTATTTTACAGAACACCTTTCAACGGGAAGAAATTTGTGTCCAACGGATTAATTTAACCAAGAGGCTATTTATACAAGAAGATTTTGAGAGAAAAGATGATGCAACGATTTCGATTGACAGGAAGAACACAGAAAGGTGAAGCAGTCGACCACCATGGAGAAGAAGCTAATTGCAAGTGTCGACTGCTGAACATTATCAGCTTTGTAGAAGCACTTCCTTGTTGTGTGAGATTTAATATTCGAGAGTTGAGCGTTCACTGTAAAATCTCACACACACAGAGATTCACTCCCACATATATATACGAGAGATGTGCGAAACAGAAAGGAATCAACCCAAACCAAACATCAGATCCCGTCCAAACACGAAGACGTTAAACTCTGTGTATGTAGCCTTTATCACTGAGGCATAAAAGAAGTGAATGAGTGAAAACAGCTGAGAGCTGGTGTAGATTCTAGGAGTACAGATTTGGGCAATGGATAAGTCCCAAATCTGATCGGGTCTGCGGATCAACTGTTCTAGTGGATGCCTTGTAGATTTGGAAGAAAGGGAGTGTTAGGATAAAATTTATTATTTTTGGTGATAACAAAAATAAGACAAGTTGCTATTGGACAATCAGTTGTCGCATTTAACAGGAGAACATTTATCAATCGTCAAGTGGTATTTCAGCAGTTGGGGTATTCGTTGGAAATCAGCAGATGGTATGCAATCAGTGGCTGGTTTGTTCTCGGAGATATTCAGCAGATACATTCCTTGCGAGCAATCAACAGGTGTTTTAGTTTCGAACACAGGAATACAAGTGTTAGCGTGTTTTTGTAAGAATTTCTAAACGACAGCGTATTGATTGGCTTAGACAAATCAGCAGAAGCATTGTTTAGAGAAATCAGCAGAAGCATTATTTCAGCAGATGTTTTCGTTAAGAGAAGAGTCAGCAGGCAGCTATAGTTTCCATTAGTTCCATTGATAGGTTTTTGCGATAGGGAAGAACCAGCAGGTTCATTACTTGATGATAACCAGCAGGTGCACCATTTAAGGGAAACCAGCAGACAGCTACAGTGAAATTAACCAGCAGGATCTTTGAGTATAGCAAATCGATGTTGCCAGAAATCAGTCGTTGAGTTTTACAAAGCACAGTCGGTGGAAAAACACAATATGCATATCAGCAGGTAAATTTTCTCATGTGTTTTTCCAGTCGCAGGATTTGAAACGATGAAGGAAAAGCTGGTAAACAGAAGGAATTTCAGGCGCAAACATAAAAGAAATTCAAATACGATCGTTTACTCAAACGGAAAAGATTCGTAGGATCGTACAGTTGCCTGGAATTATGGAGACAAGGTAGGTACTATTTTGGGTAAATAGCACGATATACAGAGGCCATTTTTCCTTGTTTGCACATAAATGGAAAGAAGACAAATTGGCTCTTTCAATGAGCAATTTACCTTGTAGTGGAGCAGGATTTACGGTGTACCATTTTGGCAGTAATTCAAACGGGATTTATTTTCCTTGGAGAATTTTGTGACCGTTGCAATCGAAGGCTATAAATATCATCAGCAATGTTGAAGAAAAGACACTTTGCCATCTATTCATCACAGTCACGCTGTCAAAATATTTACAGAGCTCTCTATCTGTTGAAATATTCAAAAAGCTCACAAGACTCGAAGAACACCTTCTGTTGATCTTCATAGACAAATCTTCGAGTCATTCTCTGGTTAATTTTATTGAATCGAGTTTCTTTGTTTAAGAAACCAGAGAATTTTTACAGAACTCTCGTGTATTCATTGTTGTATTTGATTGAGTCTGTAAAGAACTGGCTTTGTGAAGCAGTTCAAAAACATCTTTTCGATACTTGTAACCAGCAGCAAAGTCTGCGTGTGGAGTTATTGAGTCTAGGAGTCCATAAAAGTGCTGCTTGTGTGGGTGGGTGTTTGCAGAGGTCCTGTAACCATCAAAGTCTTCTAGTGATACCTTCCGAGGAGGAAGAAGAGTTCATTCAACCCCCCTTCTGAACTCCTGTTTACTTAGTGATCCTATTTCTGTGACCATCAAGTGATATCAGAGCAGGCAATCTCAGTTATTGAACAGTCATTGTTTCGTGCTTCATTGTATAAGAATATGTCTATCTCACACAACAAAATTCCTTTGTTTTCGAGGGAAGAGTACGACGACTGGAAGATTCGGATGCAAGCCCATCTTGTGGCCATGGATGATGACATGTGGTATGTCATCACAAAAGGACCGCTGAAGATTATGAAACCGAATCTGGCAGTTGCTGTAACAAGTGGCGAGCCTCAGTTTCTCCCGAAAGCCAGACATGAGTACACCTATGATGATAAGAAAAAGGCTAATCTGGACAACGTGGCAAAAGATATCTTGTTCAAGACGCTGGACAAAGACAAGAATATGTTCAGCAAGGTCAAGAACTACCCAACAGAAAAAGACATCTGGGAAAAGGTGACCCAAATTTGCGAGGGAAATGATGAGACCAAGGAGAACAAGCTGACCGTGGCGCAGCAAAAATATGAATCCATCAAAATGAAAGATGGAGAGACAATGGCGGAGTTTGATGAGCGTTTCAGTGCTGTGGTGATCGAGCTGAACAGTCTTGGCAAAGAATACAGCAACTGTGAATTGGCGCTGAAAGTGATGAGGGCACTTCCAAAGGAATGGGATGTAAAGACAAGCTGGAGCTTCATGATCTGTTTGCCAACCTCAAAGCATATGATTTCGAACTGGAAACAAGATCAGAAGCTGGTCCATCAACCTACCAGCCGACAAAAGCTCTTGCTGCTACAACTTCTCAACCGTGCTCTCCTAGCTCCAGCAAGTCTGCTAATCAGCTCAACGACGATGTTATGTCCCTCTTCGCAAAGAAGTTTGGGAAATTCATGAGAAAATCTTTTCACCCTTCCTCTCCTTATAATAGTTTTAATAAATCTGATAAAGCTACTTCTGATTTAATATGTTATAACTGTGATCGTCCAGGTCATTTTGCTGCTGAGTGCAACAGACCTAAAAGAGATAATAGACACAGGCGAGATGACAAAAGGGCTGACGATCGATACAAAAAGGAGGAATGATACAAGCGTGACGAGGAAGATGATGAAAGAGAAGTTGATAGGTCCAAGGACAAGTCCAAAGAAAAATTCAAGGAAAGATCAAAGCACCGACGAATGAGAACCAGCAGCAACAAGAAATCCAGTCAAAGGAATGACCGCAAGGTGCTGATGGCTGAAGAAAGCACAAAGAGCTGGGCAGATTCAGACTCAGAATCATCCAGCAGCAGCTCATCTTCAAGTGACAGTGAACAGGAGGAGGCTCATTGTCTAATGGCTGATAATGCATCGGATGACGAGGTATTCGACTTTGCTAATACTGAATTTACACGTGAGGATCTAGTTCAGGCACTGAATGATATGGTCCATGAGTACAAGACTCTATCTCACACATTCGAGGAAATCAAAGCTGAAAACGCAAGTCTGAAAAATAGTTCAGCTGAATCAAGTTCTGATGAGCTTGAAGATACTGACAGTTTAAAGACTGAGTTGAGTAGGCTGAAGAGAGAGAATGATTTTTTGAGAAATGAGGCCAGCGACTCAAGGCTGAAGTCGATAAATTAACTAAAGAAATGAGCTCCTGGAACCAGTCTACTCGTTCTCTCTTCAAGCTGTATGAAAGCCAAAAACCAGTAAATGATAAAACTGGTGTGGGTTTCAATTGTAATAGCAGCTATGGAGAGACCAGTACTCAGCCACAACCGGTGTATGACAAGTTCAATGAAAGGAGCTTTGTCAAAGGTGGCGTGATACATGATTGCCTTGAATCGATACGATATGACGACCAGGATACTTCTCAGCTGGATCGTAAAGTAAAAGGAAAAGTCGGTGTTGGCTATCAAAGGCGTGAGAATTCAAAGCCAGACTGGCTAAAGAACAAGCTGAACAAGGACAAAGCGAAAGCTGGTCCAAAATTCTTTGTTCCCAACCAGCCGAGGCATTATTCGAAGAAGGCAAAAACTGAATGGACAAGAAACCAGCCGAGAAGGAATCCACATGGTCAAAATATCAAATCAAAATTCAAAAGACCAGCACGTGATTTTGCACAGACTTTCGTGGATTCTAACACTGGAAGGACCGTAAGGATAATTCAAGTCTGGGTCCCTAAAGGGGTAATCCAATTAGGACCCAAGTAAAATTGGGTACCAAAATTTATTTTGTATGATTGTAGGGTAACATGTACAAAGCAGCAGCCGATGCATCAACAATCCGGTACTTAGACAGTGGATGTGCACGACACATGACTGGAAACCCCAAGCTGTTAACAGACGTTGTTCCTCACAAAGGAGCAAAAATAGTATTTGGAGACAATGCTTACGGTAACGCTGTGGGTAAGGGTAAGCTTACCCATGGTAACATTTCTATTTCTGATATTCTTGTTGTTGATAACTTGCGTTACAATCTGATAAGTATCATTCAGCTTTGTGACAAAGGTTTCCTTGTTAATTTTCAACAACACACGTGCACAGTTCAGAACTCAACTGGTCTAACCGTGTTGGTGGGTAAGCGTTCTGGGAACACCTACGTTATCAACTGGTCAGAGCAGGTGAAGTATGAACACTTGTGCCTTGCAGCTGGCTCTTCCAAGAGCTGGTTGTGGCACCACCGAATGAATCATCTGCATTTCAAAACAATTGCTAAATGAGTGCGCATGATATGGTTTCTGGTCTGCCAAAAATCTCTTTTTCAAAGGACAAGATTTGTGCAGCTTGTCAGCTGGGAAAACAAATAAAATCCACTTTCAAAAACAAAGGCGGAAAACGTTCCACCCGTTGCCTTGAGCTCTTGCATATGGATCTCTTTGGTCCTATTTCAGTCACGAGCTTAGGGGGAATGTCATACACCCTTGCAGTTGTTGATGATTTTTCAAAATATACTTGGGTGTTATTTTTAAAAGCAAAATCTGAAACCGACGAACAGCTGATAAAACTTTTAAAACGTTTGCAAAATAACAAATCTTGTTCAGTCAACCGGATAAGAAGTGATCGCGGTACTGAATTTCTAAATTTTAAATTAACTTCCTATCTGGAGGACTTGGGAATAAAGCATGAGCTGTCAGCAGCAAGAACTCCTCAGCAAAACGGGTTAGCTGAAAGGAGAAACCGCACTCTTAAAGAGGCTGCTAGAGCTATGATTGCATATTCCGGCATTACTCAAAAATTCTGGGCAGAAGCAGTTAACACAGCGTGCTACACTCAAAACAGATCAATGATTAATAGGATGCACGATAAAACCCCCTATGAGATCTGGAATAGCAAGAAACCTGACATTTCATATTTCAGGGTGTTTGGATGCAAGTGCTTCATTCATAATAATGGCAAAAAGCATCTAACAGCCTTTGAACCTAAATCTGATGCAGGTAT
>KV001963.1:27386-39214 GCA_001598015.1 Dorcoceras hygrometricum | reverse complement strand
GTTTGGATGCAAGTGCTTCATACATAACAATGGCAAGAAGCATCTAACTGCTTTTGAACCTAAATCTGATGCAGGAATATTTTTAGGCTATTCAGCTGTGAGAAAAGCATACAGAGTATTCAACAGCAGAAGCTTAACTGTTGAGGAATCTGCTCACGTGGTATTTGATGAAACTAGTTTCAAGTCCAATTCAGCTGCGAGCCTTCATGACTTGTGCTCACGTCTGGAATCAACATCCCTTTAGGAGTCAGACGATGATGTGGCACAGAGAAAATCAGCTGAGGGGGAACAATCAGCAGTGGTCATAACGCACAACAACGTTCAACAAGATCCAGCAGGTAATCCTGTTATTATTGAGTTAACTAGCATGGATCAGCCGCAGGATCGAACTACGAGTGCACCAACTGCTGAAAGAGAAGCGTCAAAGTATCAAGACAATATGTCATCAGACGACGCTCAACTAACGACTGAACAACAAGCAGCAAGAAATTTTCAATTGGTATCGCCAGCTGGACAATCAGTGGCAATCCCGTTTCAATTGATTTCAAGTTCACCTGCTGGTCAATCAGCCGCTAGCACATCAAGGCCACCAGATGATATACCAGCCGCAAGTACTTCTTACCAGCTGGAAGATGTCGCAGACACCAACAATGAACAAAATCAATTAACGTCTGCTGATCCAGTCGCTGCTAACCATCCAGCAATTCAGGGGGAACAAAGAACAAATCCCATTGGACTTGATCTTCGGTGGAATAGAAATTATCCACCTGAGCAAGTCATAGGTAACATTTTATCCCCTGTTCGTACTAGAGGCCAGCTATCTCACGATCTTTTTGATTCTGCATTCATCTCACATATAGAACCAAAACAAATATATGAAGCTTTAGCAGACCCAAGCTGGATCGAAGCTATGCAGGAATAATTAAACCAGTTTAAGCGTAATAATGTTTGGCAACTTGTACCTAGACCTAAAAATCATTCATTCATAGGTACTCGTTGGGTCTTTAGAAATAAACTGAATGAAGATGGCATAGTCACTAGAAACAAAGCTAGGCTGGTAGCGCAAGGATTTAGGCAGATGGAAGGGATAGATTTTGATGAGACATTTGCACCAGTAGCTAGATTAGAAGCCATTATAATGTTCCTTGAATATGCTGCATATAAAGACTTTAAAGTCTTTCAGATGGATGTCAAGAGTGCTTTTCTGAATGGCGTCTTGAAAAGAATTGCTGAAGAAATTTGGAATGGAAAATAGTCAGCAGCAGCGACCCCGATCGAGTTCAACAATCAAACTCGATAAAGACGAAGCTGGATCTGCAATTGACGGTATCTCGTTTATCGTGGTATAACAGGCTCTTTGCTATACTTAACTGCTAGCAGACCAGACATCATGTTTGCTGTCTGTATGTGTGCTAGATTTCAAGCAGAGCCAAAGAAATTGCATTACATTGCTGTAAAGCGAATATTGAAATATTTGAAGGGTACTCCTAACGTGGGTCTTTGGTATCCCAAAGACTCCGGCATTCAACTAATCGGGTACAGTGATGCAGATTACGCTGGTTGCAGGACTGATCGCAAGAGCACAAGTGGAATATGTCAATTTTTAGGGGATCGACTGATCTCTTGGTTTAGTAAGAAGCAGACGTCAATTGCCACGTTAACTGCTGAGGCGGAATAGCTTGCTGCTGGTAGTTGTTGCGCACAAATCCTCTGGATTCAACATCAATTGAAGGATTTTGGCATTGATGCTTCTGAAGCTCCTATTCTCTGTGACAACACTTCAGCAATTGAGATCACTCAGAACCTTGTACTGCACTCGAGGACCAAACACATCGACATCAGGCATCACTTCATCAGAGACCATGTGCTAAAGAAGGACGTTCGGCTGGAGTATGTGTCAACTGAGCAGCAAGTAGCTGATATCTTCACAAAGCCACTGCCGGACGCTAAGTTTTCTTATTTTAGAAATATTTTAGGTCTTCTTGAATTGCCTTGATTGTTTGTGTACTAACGCATATTGCAGGTTGATTAGCCATTGCTTAAATCAGCAGTAAGTCTGTTGTTCAGGGGAACGACTAGCCTATTGGCTAAGGTAAGTCTCTTGCGTTGGGAGATTATCGGTCGTAGGGGGGACCGGGAGCTGATTTGATAAGCGTGACATCAGCAGAATAAGTTATGACTGGACATAACTCAGTTGTTGCATATATACTGCTGATGCTTATATGTGACCAGCTCCTGCCACTCTCAACGAAATATTAATCCAGCAGTAATGTTTTTACATCTACTGCACCAGTTGTGACTTTATAACATTGGCGCGAATTCATCTATTCTTATACCTTATTTGATTAAAATTTTGGAAAATATTTTACACCGTACGATCAAACATGTTTGAAAATTTTCAAATCATTTTCAACAGTGTACGCGCTAACGGATGGTTGACACGTGTCTTACCATGCAAACAGTCACATCAATATTTTCTCTCTCCAGAAACTTTTAGTATTCTTTACTATATTTACGGCTTTTCCTATTCATCGTCTCCTTACCTTGCATAATTTCTTCGACGCATATTTGCACTCTCTGTGTGTTCTTCTTGCAAACGTGTTTCAGGCACTTTTTCCGATCATCTACTGTTAGCAATGGCCTCCTCATTATACAGCAACTCTGTCCATGTTGATTTCGAATCCGCTTTGGCAATAGGTGAACCAGGTATGGTATCTATGTTTTAAGCCCTTATTGAATCTGGCTTACAGGGTATTTTGGGATGTCCCGTGGTGGTTTATGAGGAAGCCCTAGTAGATTTATTCACGAATGGGACAGTGAGAGATGGTTTGGTTGTTAGCACCGTGAATGGGGTTGCAGTAGAGATTTCAGAGAAGTTGTTTGCAAAGACGTTCGATCTTCCCGTCGATGGTTTGGCAGATATTTTTGAGATGCCCAAGGATAAAATTTTCGATGCTCGGAGCATCATTTCTTTGACAGGAGAGGCAGTGACTTTGTCGGGGTTGAAGAGCCAAATGAAGATGCACTATCGTCTTCTGTGCGATATTATGGCAAAGTCAATTTCTGTGAAGGCAGGGTCCTTCAATGCGATTACTGTGGAAAAGTTTTCATTGTTGACAGCCATGGTTTGTGACGTCTAGATGAATTGGGGACATGTTTTGTTCGGTTTTCTGAAGAAGATGGTAACACCAGGAACGAAGCAAGCCAAGGGGTTTTCTATTCAAATCAATATCCTACTGGAAAGTGTTCCTAATTTGTAACTGGGGGTGTCGTTGGAGTTTCCTTCATCTAATATTCTTACCGACAAGACCATTCATCGGTATATCGCCGTCATCGACAAAAGTGGTGCACAAGAACCTGCTGATGCACCCAAAGTTAAGAAGGCACCCAAGACAAAGGTTGCCTCAAGGAAACGACGAGCAGATATTCCTTTGGATGTACCGGTGGTTAAGAAGAAAAGGACTTCGAAGAAGAAATCAACTTTGAAGTTGGTGGCCGTGGCCCAAGAAGCCATTTCCATAAAAATTATTCCTGCTGAATCAGCGGTAGAGCCTATGGTCGAGGACCAGCAGGCAAAGACTGAGGATGCTGCCGATCGACCAGCAGTAGAGGAAGAGACTCCTGCTGATCGACCAGAAGAAGAGATCATAAGTGTTGAGCAGAGGGTAGATGAATCAGTGGTTGAGGTCTCCGGGGTAGATGTTGATCCAGAGACTGTCATTCAACAACTCCTTAATCAGTTGGATTTTAGCACCGAGGAACAGGATGTTGCAAAGGGTGATAGAGTTGGAACCTGGTTTGATCAAGCTCTTGCTGAAGAAATTGCCACTGCTAGTGATGACTCACCCACTGAAAAAGTCAATGATGAGGAAATCCCATGGTTTGTTCGTCCTTTTCTCTCTGCCAATCATGATAATGAAAGACTATTTGAGACAGGGAGTGATTCCGCGGATACCATGGACTTTGAGGTCCACAGTCAAACTTTACCAGTGGTTAGAGACACTAATGTTGATCCAGCAGGTGAAAAAGAGATACCAGTTTTTGAGGAACAGTTGGTGGATTCCGTTAATGAGGAAGAAATGCAGGATGAGAATGTACAATCAGCAGAGGCTAAGATTGATAAAGATGAGGCTATGTCTTTGGACGACCTCATTTTGTCTATTCCAGCCGATATTCCTTTGCCTTCTGCTTCTATCGAAATCACTAAGATTAAGATGGGTACAAAGATCCAAATTCCGGGAGTTGATGAGAAGCTGTGTTACCTGGACAGTCTTCCTGAAATCACTGCTGATGACAAAGGAAAGGCACTTCTTGTGGAAAAAGACCGTGTGAAAGGTCACCCAGCCAGAGAACATTACTTTTCGATCTGTGCTAACATAGATTTGCTTGTCAAGTTGAGAGAACAGATCATCGAAGAAGTTGACCGATTCTTTCACTCTTTCAGTTTTAAGAAACTTGCGAGCATTAATGTCGAAGAAATGTCACAGAAAGAAGATCTAGTTTTGTCTTGGGGTGAGACGGAGAGCATTCACGAAGCTCTCAGCAGAAAGAGGTACATTCTTTTGATGTATAGAGAGATGTTGGTGCGGAAATTTTTGGAATCGTGGAAGAAATATTTTAAGCCGCGCAAAGGCACTTCTGCCACTGATATACAAGTAATCGACATGCTGTGGGAACGTCATTTGGATGTCTTACAAGAATTGTCAAAGCAGAAACTCGCACATGGCCTCCTATGGGACAGGACGTGTTGTTCTGCAATTTTTGAAGGGAGCCCACGTGATCGCGGAGCCGTGATTGCCCGAACCAACACAAACACTCCATCCAAGTGCTGGATTAGAACAATGATTTATGTGAATGGAGTGTGGACTGTAGAACCATGTGCTGATAGGTGGGTAAAAATTCCCCAGCAGGTAATCTCTAGAGAAGTTCATCGTCAATGCCAATATGATGAAACTCTTCCACCAGTGAATATTTTCTATAAGACATTGACGAAGAGATGGGCTGACATCTGTTTCGAGGTTGTTGATTTTTGTGCTTCAAGAAGACTTCTACCAGTTGGCTCATCACAGTTTTGCAGGTCTTTGTCATTAGTTGAACCAGGTTATCGAGTTGCTCCTCGCCAATCTTAGTTTTTGCATTCCGAGTTTCTCAGTTTTGCTCAGTGTTTGTTGATTTCAGTGTGTTTAGTTGGCTTACTACAACAGATATTACCGATTTTCTCTCTTCTATTACTCTGGAAAGAACCGTTTTGAGAAATGTACAGCGTTCAGTTTCCGTCGTTCATCCGAATGTACAGTTTTTAGATCAGCATATATCCTCTCCGACCTCTTCAGAAGACTCTTCCATGAATTTTGATAATACAGACATTGATGCTACTGCTACTGCTCCTGCCTTCTCTCTACCAGGCTCTACTACTGTCTCTCTTGATATCACCAAAGCGTTAAACCAGCTGCAAGCGTCACTTGATCAACGTTTCTGCTGAAAATCTTTGTACACATCTTATGTACAATTTTGTTGATTAATGAAAATTTTGCATTCCAGCAGATCCTGTGCAATTTATTTTTGCATATTCTTTTATCTCGGCTCCTGAAGTTTTGTCATCACCAAAAAAGGGGAAATTGTTAGGATAAAATTTATTAGTTTTGGTGATAACAAAAATAAGACAAGTTGCTATTGGACAATCAGTTGTCGCATTTAACAGGAGAACATTTATCAATCTTCAAGTGGTATTTCAGCAGTTGGGGTATTCGTTGGAAATCAGCAAATGGTATGCAATCAGTGGCTGGTTTGTTCTCGGAGATATTCAGCAGATACATTCCTTGCGAGCAATCAGCAGGTGTTTTAGTTTCGAACACATGAATACAAGTGTTAGCGTGTTTTTGGTAAGAATTGCTAAACGACAGTGTATTGATTGGCTTAGACAAATCAGCAGAAGCATTCTTTAGAGAAATCAGCAGAAGCATTATTTCAGCAGATGTTTTCGTTAAGAGAAGAGTCAGCAGGCAGCTACAGTTTCCTTTAGTTCCGTTGATAGGTTTTTGCGATAGGGAAGAACCAGCAGGTGCATTACTTGATGATAACCAGCAGGTGCAATATTTGATGATAACCAGCAGGTGCACCATTTAAGGGAAACCAGCAGACAGCTACAGTGAAATTAACCAGCAGGATCTTTGAGTATAGCAAATCGATGTTGCCAGAAATCAGTCGTTGAGTTTTACAAAGGACCAGTCGGTGGAAAAGCACAATATACATATCAGCAGGTAAATTTTCTCATGTGTTTTTCCAGTCGCAGGATTTGAAACGACGAAGGAAAAGCTGGTAAACAGAAGAAATTTCAGGCGCAAACATAAATGAAATTCAAATACGATCGTTTACTCAAACGGAAAAGATTCGTTGGATCGTACAGTTTCCTGGAATTAAGGATACAAGGTAGGTACTATTTTGGGTAAATAGTACGATGTACAGAGGCCATTTTTCCTTGTTTGCACAGAAATGGAAAGAAGACAAATTGGCTCTGTCAATGAGCAATTTACCTTGTAGTGGAGCAGGATTTACGGTGTACCATTTTGGCAGTAATTCAAACGGGATTTATTTTCCTTGGAGAATTTTGTGACCGTTGCAATCGAAGCCTATATATCAGCAGCAGTGTTGAAGGAAAGACACTTTGCCATCTATTCATCGCGGTAACGCTGTCAAAATATTTACAGAGCTCTCTATCTGTTGAAATATTCAAAAAGCTCACAAGACTCGAAAGTCTGTAACAAACGTGCTCTCAAAAGCCGTTTGAAAATATTACCAAGTGTTGTAAACCAGCAGCTGCGTCTGCTTGGATTGGTGTGGAGATACTAGGAGTTATTGTAGCTGTTGGTTGCGGGATCGGGTGTGTGTAGAAGGCCTACTTTCATCAAATCTTCTAGTGGTACCTTCCGAGGAGGAAGAAGGGGAGACGTAGGACATTGAAGTCCGAACTTCCAGAAACAAATCCTGAACTCTTATTTCTTTACTTTACGTTCTCGTATATTGCATTTACATATTATTACTGTTCACAAGTTAATTGGCCTTTTTTCCGCACAAACATTGTTGGCCGAAAGACTTGCATAAAACTGAGATATCTTAAGTATGTTAACTCGGACTTAAGTTAAGCCGTGCGTGTAAAACATTTTAAAAGATTTTAAAAAATCGAAGGAGTTCATTTACCCCCCCCCCCCTTTTGAACTCCTGTTTACTTAGTGATCCTATTTCTGGGACCATCAGGAGACATAGGATATTTGAGATCCGAACTTCCAGAAACAAGAGCTGAGTTATTTATTTATTTAAGCTTTCCGCATACACGCATTGCACTATATTTGAAATATTTTTTTAGCGTAAGTGTTTTAAAATTAGAGTTCAGTTCTGGATACTTTCGCTTGATAGTTTTTTAATGCCAATCCAAATCTGTTCTCGGTGCTCTCTTTATTACGTTCAAGAACATTGAGGTATTGCACCTCATTTTTTTCTGATAAGATCTCACGTCCCTTCGATTTGTTAGAGTGAGATCTGATCCTTTCCAAACAAGTGGTATCAGAGTAGGTTGTTCTTGAACGAGCATTTATTTTAAAACGCATGTGTTCTCCTTGTTTTAAAGGTTTTAAAAGTTTTTGAAAAGCTTATTTTATGAAGAAAAGGTGAGAAATGATTTTTGAATTTCATGTTCTCTTTTGTCGAGCTGACACAGAATGTCAGGCCTCGTCCTCTAAATAGAGTAAAATCATACAAACACATGCGGAAGCTATCAAAAGCGGGTAAAATTTTCGCGTTTAGGCCTCACGGTTTAAAAACATATAATTCAAAATATAAGAATACTCAAAATACGAACCCAGTTTAAAATCCAACTACAACAGAAACAGTATAGCATAACACCATCCAACGACAACATGTATCAGACTCCAACTATGGGATAAAATAACGAAGCGCAGGGCATCACCCTGACTAACTGATACACACATATATATATATATATATATGCTATACGCAACTGGGACACGCTAACCACCTCCTCGGGCACCACCGGATGGGTTAAAGCCACGACCAGCTGTAAAACCTTGGTTTCCTAAAAACAACACAAACAAGGAAACAAACCAAGCCCCAGAGGGACATTGGGTCAAACCCCAGTAAGATAAAATGCAGATGCTATGCATGAGACACCGGATAACAACGGGAAGCTCAACCAACAAGGGAGCTAAGGAACTCAAACACAGCTCCAAAATCTGCAACAACAGTGGCCACGGGGTGTGTTCACAGTGTGGTAATGAGCCACTCGCCATGATACAACACCCGAATACCAGATGCATCAAACAACTCAACCTGTCGTTGCCTCGCCCATGAACTGTGGTAGTTAACCACTCGGTGCATGGTGGCTAACGATCCCAGCAGGGAGATGAGAGTGCGGTATTGCCGCTCGCCATCGCATCCTGGTAAGAATAAATAACAGCAATACAAGATACTAACAATGACTACAATAACAATATGAATGCAATATGGGAAATGCATGTATGCATAACAGGGCAGCTAAACAATCAACAGAAATCACGTATGCACAAAGCAACCTCCACATCCATGCATAACAGCCATCTAGCATTCAATCTCACGCCAATTCCCAGCAATATCGAGCTCAAATCCGTACCTTAAATTCTGCTCAACAATGACCACAAACTAGGCCTGAGAAATCTGATTCCAACCTGTAAAACATACGCAAGATACAGGGAATCATCAATAACAACTCACGGCCAATCTCAGAACCTCACGTCTGGGAGTTCCATGCTCAACCAACAACTAACACCTAAATACAACTCAACAGGGAGCTAAATCACAGCTAGAAAAACGAGATCTCAAAGTTAAAACCAAAGGCTACCTGCGCGCACAAACACACTGCCGAAGATAGCTGCTTCGCGATCCCACTCCAGCGAACGATAGACTCCGAAACTAGTATAGGGTGAAAGAGCTTTCCAAGAGGATTCCAACGCTACCTCACACGAAAGAAAAAAAGGCCGGAAGCGACGGGAAATTACCGGAGAAGCTCATGGTGAACAGTGATCTAGGGTTCGAGAACAGAGAACGAATGTCGGGGAAAATATTCTAAGTATGGGATCTGATATCTCAATCGAAGACCAATTATTCCTATATATAAATCCCGTAGCTGCTGAAATCTGTTTTAAACAAATCCACCGACAAAAACCAGCAGGCACAAGCAACCAGCAGAAGAAAAGAAACCAACTGCTGAAATCTCAAACCACGCTAAACAAAAAGACCACGCACAACCTACGTCATCCAGTAGTTATCTACAGTAACCAACAAATGTCTAGCAGCTGGACATCCAGACGCTGGTTCAAAATACAAAAGCTTGAACCAGCAGCAGCATACAAAACGCAGCGTTGCAACTAATCAAAACGGCGTCGCATTGCCACGTCATCAAATCTGGTCCTCTCGTGCAATACCAGTTGCAAGCTACAGGAACGTTGACCAACGTTGACATCTGTTTCCAATAATCCAACCAGACCTCATCGCTGCGAACAGATCTCTCAACAGTGCTACTCCCAAAAACGACAACGTAGCAACTTATTAAAACGGCGGCATTTAGGAACCAACGCAAAAACCCGCAATACACAAAACAGATCTCTCCACTCACGAGCAGATCTCATGCCAACACTATACCAGATCTCTCCCACAAGCACTAATCAAAACGACACCGTTCTTACTTATCCAAACGACAGCGTTTCAAGCCTTAACAAAAAAAGCTAGAACCAGCGACCAGACTTCTTCAACAGCAAGGCTTACGTCATCAACGCAACGCATACCAGCGAAGCTTACGTTATCCAATCTGCTACCAGATTTCACCAAAAACAGATTTCTCCCCAAAAACTCAAAAATGCGAAAACTTCCAGAATTGCTTAAAATGTGATTTCCGACCCGAAAATACAAACCGAACTTCCAAAAACCGATTAATTCCAACAAATTAATCTTAATTACAAATCCAGGTCTCACATTTCTCCCCCACTAAAAAGGATTTCGTCCCCAAAATCGAACAACAATCTGGAAAAACAACTAAACAGCAAGATACACAACAGAACTCTGCATAACACAAGTCAATATTTCAAGATAACTGAGCAAACAAATAACCACAACTAGGGAAGAAATACAACCAAAAGCTACAAACTACTGGAAATTTAGCTCAACAGCTACTCAAACAGATGCGGACACTCGCGCTGCATCTTCTCTTCCAGCTCCCAAGTAGCTTCTTCCCTTCCATTTTTGCTCCACTGCACCATTACCAACGGAATGGTCTTATTCCTCAACTGTTTCTCTTTTCTGCCAAGGATTTGCAAAGGATATTCTTGATAACTTAACGACTAATCTAGCTCAACCTCATCAGTTCCAAGCACATGAGACGGATCTGGCTCATACTTCCTCAACATGGAAACATGAAAGGCGTCATGAAGAGAAGACAACTCTGGAGGCAACAACAGCCGATATGCTAAAGGGCCAATTCTCTCAACAATCTCATACGGACCAACATAACGAGGGGCTAACTTTACCTTGCGTCCAAAGCGCATCACACTACGAAACGGAGAAATCTTGAGAAATACACGATCACCAACCTGAAACTCAAGAGGTCGATGCCTCTTATTCGCATAACTGGCTTGGCGATCCTGGGCAGCTTTCATTCGATGTCGAATAAGATCCACATGATCTTTCATTTGCTGCATAAAGTCAGGGGCAGATAGCTGCTTCTCCCCTACTTCTTCCCAACACACCGGCGATATGCACTTTCTGCCATACAAAGCCTCAAATGGCGCCATGCAAATCGTCCCCTGGTAGCTGTTATTGTACGAAAACTCAACCAAAGACAACGCGTCTTGCCAGCTACCTCCAAAATCCAACACAACAGCACGCAACATATCCTCTAACGTCTGGATAGTTTGCTCAGATTGGCCATCTGTCTGGGGGTGATACGCGGTGCTCATAGCCAATATGGTTCCCAAAGCTGTTTGCTAACTCTTCCAAAACCTGGAAGTAAACCTCGGATCTCGGTCGGAAACGATCGAAAGAGGCACACCATGCAGTCTAACAACAAAATCAACGTACAGCTTCGCCATCTTCTTCAACGAGAAGGTCATTCCATAGGGAATAAAATGTGCAGACTTCGACAGACGGTCTACAACCACCAAAATAGCATCGCATCCTCTGCTGGAACGAGGCAGATGCGTCACGAAATCCATAGCAATGTGCTCCCAATTCCACTGGGGCACTTCCATACTCTGCAACAGACCACCAGGTCTCATCCTTTTGGCCATTACCATCTGGCAATTCAAACAACGAGCGACAAAACCAGCAACGTCACTCTTCAGGCCAGCCCACCAGAAGTGCGGCTTCAAAGCATGGTACATCTTCCGTGCACCAGGATGAACACTATGTCTGCTACAGTGCGCTTCCCGAAGGATCTCCTCCTTCAAATAAATCAAATTAGGCACAACCAACCTGCCTCGGAAACGCAAACATCCATTGGAAGAGACAGAATAGTCCTCCAGTTCACCAGCCCTGACCTTCAACTTCAACTCGTGGATAGACGGATCAGTCCTTTGAGCTTGTCGAATGGTCGAAACAATCTGTGGCTCCACTTGGAAAGAAGAAACCACCACACAATCCTCAGCCGGGTAAAATCTCCAACCCGTAGTATTAAGATTCTCCTGATCCTTAGAGATGTACAACGACGCAAGCATATCACTAGCCTTCTTGCTCAAAGCATCGGCCACTACGTTCGACTTCCCAGGCTGGTACTTAATCTCACAATC
>KV001963.1:12348-26589 GCA_001598015.1 Dorcoceras hygrometricum | reverse complement strand
GAGTCTTCGAGTAAACCAAGATGTCGTCAATAAAAACAATCACAAATTGGTCTATGAACTCTCTAAAAACCCGGTTCATCAGATCCATAAAGACTGCAGGCGCGTTGGTCAACCCAAACGGCATCACCAAAAACTCAAAATGTCCGTACCTCGTACGAAACGCAGTCTTCGCGACATCTTGTTCCCTCACTCTGAGCTGATGGTACCCGGAACGAAGGTCAATCTTTGAATACACCGCAGAACCTTGCAACTGATCAAACAGATCATCGATTCTCGGCAACGGGTACTTAATTCTTGACAGTGACTTTATTTAACTGGCGAAAGTCAATGCACATCCGCATTGAGCCATCCTTCTTCTTCACAAACATAATAGGCGCTCCCCACGATGACATACTAAGGTCGGATAAAACCTTTCTCCAGTAGATCATCTAACTGCACCTTGAGTTCTCTCAACTCCGCAGGCGCCAGACGATAAGGAGCACGCGAAATCAGAGCTGTGCCAGGCACCAGATCTATGCTGAAGTCGATCTCCTGCCTTGGAGGAAAACCAGGAATCTCCTCCGAAAACACATCGGGAAAGTGTCGCACCACGGGAACGTCATTGAGTTTGAACACGGGAAGAAGAAGACGCATCCAAAGAGTAGATCATAAAGCCAGCATTCCCCAAAGACAACAAGCTAAACATCTCCATCGCTGAAACCAATTTGGCCATTACCATCTGGCAATTCAAACAACGAGCGACAAAACCAGCAACGTCACTCTTCAGGCCAGCCCACCAGAAGTGCGGCTTCAAAGCATGGTACATCTTCCGTGCACCAGGATGAACACTATGTCTGCTACAGTGCGCTTCCCGAAGGATCTCCTCCTTCAAATAAATCAAATTAGGCACAACCAACCTGCCTCGGAAACGCAAACATCCATTGGAAGAGACAGAATAATCCTCAAGCTCGCCAGCCCTGACCTTCAACTTCAACTCGTGGATAGACGGATAGGTCCTTTGAGCTGCTCGAATGGTGGAAACAATCTGTGGCTCCACTTGGAAAGAAGAAACCACCACACAATCCTCAGCCGGGTAAAATCTCCAACCCGTAGTGTTAAGATGCTTTTGATCCTTGGAGATGTACAACGAAGCAAACATCTCACTAGCCTTCCTTATCAAAGCATCGGCCACTACGTTCGACTTCCCATGTTGGTACTTAATCTCACAATCAAAGTCTCATGTTCACCGACGTTGTCTCATGTTCAAGTCAGG
Organism: Dorcoceras hygrometricum; assembly: GCA_001598015.1. NCBI lineage: Eukaryota > Viridiplantae > Streptophyta > Magnoliopsida > Lamiales > Gesneriaceae > Dorcoceras > Dorcoceras hygrometricum. The sequence continues at coordinate 25,337 of KV001963.1, read as the reverse complement.
CTGCGAAAACAGATACTGCAAACTCTTGTGGTCGGAGTACACCACAAACTGCTCGCCATACAGGTAGTGACGCCATATCTTCAACGCAAAGACCACCACTACTAACTCCAAATCATGGACTGGGTAACGAGTCTCATGCGGTTTCAACTTCCGCGAGGCATACACAATGACTCGACCATTCTGCATCAAAACACAACCCAAACCATTGAGAGAAGCGTCAGAGCAAACAATAAAACCACCTGAGCCGGACGGCAGAGCCAAACAGGCGCAGTAGTCAACTTTTCCTTGAGCAGTTGAAAAGCATTCTCGCACTGCTCAGTCCAAACAAACCTCTTGTCCTTCTGAGTTAATTGAGTCATCGGCTTTGCTATACTTGAGAATCCCTCAATGAAGCGACGATAATAGCCAGCCAGACCCAAGAAACTACGAATCTCGGAAACATTGCTGGGACGCTCCCAGTTCAGAACGGCATCAACCTTGCTAGGATCTAAAGAAATCCCCTCGGCTGAAATCACATGTCCCAAGAATACGACACGATCTAACCAGAACTCACACTTGGAGAACTTTGCATACAACTGCTGGTCTCTCAGAGTCTGAAGGACAATCCGCAAATGCTCCTTGTGCTCCAAAGGAGTTTTCGAATAGACTAAGATGTCGTCAATGAACACGATCAAAAACTGATCGATAAACTCGCGGAAGACTCGGTTCATCAAATACATAAATACTGCAAGCGCGTTGGTCAAACCAAATGGAATTACCAAAAACTCAAAATGTCCGTACCTCGTACGAAACGCAGTCTTTGCGACAACTTATTCTCTCACCCTCAACTGATGGTACCAAAAACGAAGATCATTCTTTGAATACACCGCAGAACCTTGCAACTGATCAAACAGATCATCGATTCTCGACAACGGGTACTTGTTCTTCACAGTGGCTTTATTCATCTGACGAAAATCAATGCACATCCGCATTGATCCATCCTTCTTCTTCACAAACATAATAGGCGCTCCCCACGATGACATACTAGGTCGGATAAAACCTTCTCCAGTAGATCATCTAACTGCACCTTGAGTTCTCTCAACTCCACATGCGCTAGACGATACGGGGCACGTGAAATCGGAGCTGTGCCAGGAACCAGCTCTATGCTGAAGTCAATCTCCCGCATCGGAGGGAAACCAGGAATCTCCTCCGAGAACACATCCGGGAAATGTCGCACCACGGGAACGTCACTAAGCTGAACGCGGGAAGAAGAAGACGCATCCAAAGCGTAGATCATAAAGCCAGCATTCCCCAAAGACAACAAGCTAAACATCTCCATCGCTGAAACCAATGGAATCTTCGATCGCGAATCCTGGCCGCAGAAGTCCCACTTCTCTCCAAACATAGGCCTAAAACGCACAATCCCATGGAAGCAGTCCACGGAAGCCCTATAGTTGGACAGCACATCCATCCCAACTATGCAATCGAAATCCCACAGCATCAATCGGATCAAGTTCGCTAATAGGACATGCTCACCAAACCGCAACACACCATCTAAGAAAACCTCCTGGGAGAACAGCTGAGACGACTGCCCAAAGCGCGAAGGGCCAGGCTTCTGAAATGGCCTAAACTGAGTCTCACCCAATCTGGGTTGCTGAAAATGCTGAGAACGGCCCCTAGACTGACCTCCACGACCCTGAGGCTGGGCCGCGGTCTACTGTGATCCAGCTGACGGACACACTATCGCAAAATGCCCGTACTGACCACAAAGGTTGCAGGAACCCTGCACACCAACACACTGCGTTGAAGGATGCTTCCCACCGCAAAAGCCACAAAACTCAGTCCGAGATCCACTGCTACTCGAACTGCCAGATCCAGAAGAGCCAGAACCCGACTTCTTCTTGAATTGCTGACCTCGGGGTCGAAACCTCTGACGGCCAGACTGCTGAGCCACCTGTGGCTGCTGCTGCTGCTGGGGCTGATTGGCTGACTGGGAGGACTGAGAATACTGCGCTCCCTGAATGGCAGGACGACCACCCTACGGTGCCTGTTGCCGACGAGCACTACGACTCTGCATGCCCTCCTCGAGATCAAGGGAACTATCCACTGCCTCAGCATACGTTTTGGGTTTGCTGGTCAACACCATCTGATAAAGCTCATCATTCAAACCCTCAATAAATCGAGTCCGCTTGGCCCCCTCCCGGCCAGAAACATGGGGAACATATGCCAACAAGGAAGAGAACCGACGCGCATACTCCCTCACAGACATGGAGCCCTGCTCCAAACAATCAAGCTCCCGCTCACGGGCGTTCACATAAGATTCCGGTACATACTCCTGCCGGAAGGTGGTACATAAACTATCCCAAGAGATCCCAACTCCGGTCTCCAGCAAAGTACTCGAAGCACCTCGCCACCAGCGCTCTCCGGCCTTCCTAAGCAAGAGAGTCACTAAAATCAGCCGAAGATCATCATCATACTGAACTCGGTCGAAAAGAGCAATAACATTCCGGAGCCACGAATCCGCATCCTCACTGGACTCGTCACCATTGAAGACTGGAGGGTTCATCGTCTGAAACCGAGCGATCACCACATCCATCCGCTCCACAGGGGGAGGCAAATCACCAACTTCCTTCTCCTCACTAACACGAGTATGGCTGCGAGCACTACGCCTATCCTCGTTTTGTCCTGCTGACTCCTCAAACTGCCCCTACCTCTACCACGACGTCTAGGCGGCATCTACAAAAACACTCAACAAGATCAAGCAAAATAGAACAAATACGGCATAGATAGCACATAACACAGAAATATGCAGCACGTAGTCACATAACCAAGCACATGCAAAACACAACACTGTGCCTAGACTCAAGTGAGATCAAAGAAATTGAGCTTATCCCAGCTTAAGCTCTGATACCAAAAATGTCAGGCCTCGTGCTCTAAACAGAGAAAAATCATACAAACACATGCGGAAGCTATCAAAAAGCGGGTAAAATTTTCACGTTTAGGACTGACGGTTTAAAAACATATAATTTAAAATACAAGAATACTCAAAATACGAACCCAATTTAAAATCCAACCACAACAGAAACAGTATAGCATAACACCATCCAACGAAAACATGTATCAGACTCCAACTATGGGATAAAATAACGAAGCGCATGGCATCCCCCTGGCTAACTGATACACATATATATATATTCTATACGCAACTGGGACACGCTAACCACCTCCTGGGGCACAACCGGCTGGGTTAAAGCCACGACCAGCTGTAAAACCTGGGTTTCCTGAAAACAACACAAACAAGGAAAACAAACCAAGCCCCAGAGGGACATGGGGTCAAACCCCAGTACGGAGAGCAACTAATATATCAAAAGAATGCATAAGATAAAATGCAGATGCTATGCATGAGACACCGGATAACAACGGGAGGCTCAACCAACAAAGGGAGCTAAGGAACTCAAACACAGCTCCAAGAATCTGCAACAACAGTGGCCACGGGGTGTGTTCACAGTGTGGTAATGAGCCACTCGCCATGATACAACACCCGAATACCAGATGCATCAAACAACTCAACCTGTCGTTGCCTCGCCCCTGAACTGTGGTAGTTAACCACTCGGCGCATGGTGGCTAACGATCCCAGCAGGGAGATGAGAGTGCGGTATTGCCGCTCGCCCTCGCATCCTGGTAAGAATCAACAACAGCAATACAAGATACGAACAAGGACTACAATAACAATATGAATGCAATATGGGAAATGCATGTATGCATAACAGGGCAGCTAAACAATCAACAGAAATCACGTATGCAAACAGCAACATCCACATAGATGCATAACAGCCATCTAGCTTTCAATCTCACACCAATTCCCAGCAATATCTAGATAAAATCCGTACCTTAAATTCTGCTCAACAATTACCACAAACTAGGCCTGAGAAATATGATTCCAACCTGTAAAACATACGCAAGATACAGGGAATCGTCAATAACTACTCACGGCCAATCTCAGAACCTCACGGCTGGGAGTTCCACTCTCAACCAACAACTAACACCCTAATACAACTCAACAGGGAGCTAAATCACAGCTAGAAAAACGAGATCTCAAAGCTAAAACCAAAGGCTACCTGGACGCACAAACACACTGCCGAAGATAGATGCTTCGCGATCCCACTCCAGCGAACGATAGACTCTGAAACTAGTATAGGGTGAAAGAGCTTTCCAAGAGGATTCCAACGCTACCTCACACGAAAGAAAATACGGCCGGAAGCGACGGGAAATTACCGAAGAAGCTCACGGTGAACAGTGCTCTAGGGTTCGAGAACAGAAAACTAATGTCGGGGAAAATATTCTAAGTTTGGGATCTGATATCTCAATCGAAGACCAAGTCTTCTGTTGGTCCCTATTTTTCGAAGGAACTTAGCAGCCGCTGATTTAAAATGAGCGATTAAAAATTTTCAGCGCTGCTTGGAGCTGCAATAGCTCGATGTTCTTGAACACTTAAAAGACTCACCAGAAGAGCACCGGAGACAGATCTGGTATGATTTAAAAATCATGCGGAAAATACCAGAACTGAATCCTATATTTTACAACAACTCAAACAGATTTATGTACAACATAAATCTGTTCGAGACTTTGCAAGTGCTTGTGTGCTAACTGTATGCGATGCTAAGCAGAAATATAAGCAAGTGCTGAATACTGTAAACGTGTTATGCTGAGTTATGCTAAAGTAAATGTGCAATGCTAAAATCTTAAAGAAATGGACCGATACACAACATATTTGTTTCTGGAAGTTTGGACCTCAAAGTCCCACATATCCCCTTCTTCCACCTCGGAAGGATTCACTAGAAGATTTGATCTTACAACTCGTGTACAGACCCAATCCCACAACCAGCAGCTGCGAGAACTCCTAGACTCCACAAATGCACACCAGCCGCAACTGTGTGACTAACTACATACACATGAGTTTTACGTCTTCGTGCTTGGACGGGAACTGTTGGAAAACGTTTTGAGATTCATTCACCAATGGATGTGAATGAATCTCTGTGTGTGAGATTTGATACAATGAAACGCTCAACTCTCTGTTTCTCACACACTAGGGAAATGCTCTAATTAGCTAATTCTAGCTCCACTGTCAACTGCAATTAAGCTCTCTCTCGTATGATAGTTGGCAGCTTCACTTCAGATTCATTTTCCCTCTGTTGGTGCACTGTGCGATCAACTTCAGCAACAGCGCTATGGTTATCTCCAACCAACAGTCTATTTTCACTCGTCTACATCGTCAACCTTCTTTAATGGCATTGCCTTTGTATATATAGCCTCTGTTCAAATAAATCCCGTTGGACACAAAATTCTTCCCGTTCAAAATTGTTCTGTAAAGTACCGACAGGGAATAGTACTTGTGTCCTTTTCTTTTGCAGGCTTCTTGTCGTTTTCTCCATTGGAATTGAGCTCAGCAGTTGACATCCAGCTTTGATAACTCTTCGTAAATTGTCAACTGCTTCACTGTTGGTTCATCACTACGACTGGATATCTTGAGTCTGGTTTTCGCTTGCAGCTGGTTATCCAGTCGTTGGTTTCAAAAGCTTGCGACTGGATTCATAGCGCTGAAGCTTGCTTGCGACTGGTACAACATCTTGCGACTGGATGCATAAGCTACCTGCTGGTTTCTTTTGAGAGTTGTACCTGCTGGTTCTTAGCACAAGATCATCTGCTGAATCATAGCGAAGGCAAAACGCTGTCGTATCAACTTATTCGAACGACATCGTTTTGCTACGTTAACTCCAAATATCATCTGCTGGTGAACAGTAGCTTGCGACTGGATTCTTCTTCCTGTACGACGTCGCTTCATCTCTTGCGCTACTCTTCACTACTGCTGATAGCTTCCTGCTGATCACTGTAGCTTCCTGCTGAATGATGACGTCACTGATGATGTCATCTACGCTTAGCGCTCCAGCTGATCTTTATCGTTCCAGCTCCAGCTTGCGACTCTTCTTAGCTTCTTGAATAGCGACTGTCAATAGATTCATCAACAGTACTTATAATCGCGACTGCTAACAGATTCGTCAACAGTAACTTGCGCCTGGAATCTTCTTCTTCGATCTATTTTCCCAGCAGACTTCTCAATTCCTGTTCCAGCTGGTTCATCTTTTCTCTTTAGCGCTTGCAGCTGGTTGTTATCGTTCCAACTGGTTCACTATGCTCCAGCTGGTTCAACTTGGCCTCCGCCTGATTACGAACAACTGATTCAACTTTGGACGTCTCCATTGCTAATCCAGCTGCCGTCTAAATGAATGCACCAAGCCAACTGCTGATTCTTTATATTGCGAACCATCGGCTGGACAGATTTAGCTGCTTATCTTCTTTGCGCAATATGCTTCTTCCTGCTCATATTCTTCTTCGTTCCTAAAACCTGTACACTTAAGTAGAATTGTTAGAAACACAATAACAGGTTTTGTGTAATTCAAAACTTAATCAGGATCTGTAAAAACAGATCCATCAATCTCTCCCTTTTTGATTTACACAAAACCTTAAATAAACGATGCATGTTCTAACATCTTCCTATATATAAATCTCGTAGCTGCTGAAATCTGTTTTAAACAAATCAACCGACAAAAACCAGCAGGCACAAACAACCAGCAGAAGCAAAGAAACCAACTGCTGAAATCTCAAACCACGCTAAACAAAACGACGACGCACAACCTACGTCATCCAGTCGTTAGCTACAGTAACCAACAAATCTCTCGCAGCTGGACATCCAGATGCTGGTTCAAAATACAAAAGCTGGAACCAGCAGCAACATACAAAACGCAGCGTTGCAACTAATGAAAACGGCGTCGCATTGTCACGTCATCAAATCTGGTCCTCTCGTGCAATACCAGTCGCAAGCTAAAGGAACGTTGACCAACGTTGACATCTGTTTCCAATAATCCAACCAGAACTCATCGCTGCGAACAGATCTCTCAACAGTGCTACTCCCGAAAACGACGACGTAGCAACTTATTAAAACGGCGGCGTTTAGGAACCAACTCAAAAACCCGCAATACACAAAACAGATCTCTCCACTCACGAGCAGATCTCATGCCAACACTATACCAGATCTCTCCCACAAGCATTAATCAAAACGACACCGTTCTTACTTATCCAAACGACAACATTTCAAGCCTTAACAAAATACGCTAGAACCAGTGACCAGACTTCTTCAACAGCAAGGCTTACGTCATCAACGCAACGCATACCAGCGAAGCTTACGTCATCAAATCTGCTACCAGATTCCTACCAAAATGCAACAGCTGTCACGATTTCTCATCGATGATGCAAACCCGAACAATTATCTCTCCCGTGACATCTGATAGCATCTCAATGGCTGATTCCAACACTTAGGCAAATTCGATGACTTCAACACACGAATCTACTACCAGATGGTTCCAACCCGAGCAACACCTGATTGCAAAAACACAGGTCTCACACTTTCTCGCTGAGTCATAAAAGAAGTAATTGAGTGAACACAACTGAGAGCTGGTGTAGATTCTAGGAGTTCAGATTTGGGCAGTGGATAAGTCCCAAATCTTATCGGATCAGCGGATCAAATCTTCTAGTGGATGCCTTCTAGATTTGGAAGAAGGGGAGACGTAGGATATTTGAGATCTGAACTTCCAGAAATAAGAGCTGAGTTATTTATTTATTTACGCTTTCCGCATACACGCATTGCACTATATTTGAAATCTGTTTTAGTGAAGTGTTTTAAAATTAGAGTTCAGTTCTGGATACTTCTGCTTGGTATTTTTAATGCCAATACAAATCTGTTCTCGGTGCTCTCTTTATTTACGTTCAAGAACATTGAGGTATTGCACCTCATTTTTGTCTGATCATATCTCACGTCCCTTCGATTTGTTAGAGTGAGATCTGATCCTTTCCTAACAAGTGGTATCAGAACAGGTTGTTCTTGAACGAGCATTTATTTTAAAACGCATGTGCTATCCTTGTTTTAAAGGTTTTAAAAGTTTTTGAAAAGCTTATTTTATGAAAAAAAGTTGAGAAATGATTTTTGAATTTCATGTTCTCTTTTTTCGAGCTGACACAGAATGCACGAGTTCTGTGTGGATGCCAAGATCTTATTTTGGTTGGGCTGTTTTCAGCACATGTGACAAAATAAGAGAAATGAAAGAGAATCTGGTAGTTCAATCATCGTTTCTTATCCAAATCTGAATAAATTAAGTGATTCAGTAGCACATGTTCTGTTTTGAAACAAAATTTATTTAAAGTGCTCTGGTGGATTTTCAAAATACTTGTTTATGTGGAAAATATCAATCTGGTGCTTTGTTTTTAAATGATTTGAGCTTACATTATAAAAGATAGGGAGAGTAATGATTTTGGAATTGCAGAGCATTGTTCCACAAGAACGTGCAATAATATGTCCTCTGACGAGCTGACACAGATCTTGCGAGATTTGTGTGTATGCCAAGACCTTTAATTTTCTTATGGGATAGTTTTAAGGAGAAATGGAATAAATTCTGTATTCGACTTGAGTATTGATGCCAGAGACAACCTCAATTTCGAGTACACCGTATCGATTGGCGCCAGTAGAGTTGAGAGAACTCAAGGATCAGTTGTGTGATCTACTAGACAAGAGTTTCATTATGCCAAGTATGTCACCCTGAGGAGCTCTGATTCTTTTTGTGAAAAGAATGATGGATCGATGAGGATGTGTATCGATTTTTGGCAGTTGAATAAGGTGACTTTGAAGAACAAGTACCCTCTTTCCAGAATCGATGAATTTTTAATAATTGCAAGGTACAACGATGTATTCGAAGATTGATTTGCACTCCGAATCATCAGTTGAGGATTCGAGGGGAACATATTTCTAAGATAACTTTTCGAACGAGGAATGGAAGAGGATTGATCCGGCCATCGTTTGTTACGATTGAGGTAGTGTTGGACTCCTCTCGTTGAGGCGCTTCGTTTCTTACCCTTATCTTAGGCAGCGGAGGAGTTGGAAGAGGATCACAGAGACATCTCCTTTGTTTAGTTTGTTAGCATCCGATCCTAGCTTGTTGGGGTAAGTAAAGTTTATACCTTTTTAAGCTTTGTTAGAGCTTTCGTAGTGTATAAAGGTAAAATTAGTGCTGGTGGAGTTGATAACTCCCAGCCGTGGCATTTCTGAGATGTAGTCCTTGAGCAGTTGTTTGTATTGGCTAGCAGGTGACAGATCTGTGTGTCGCTCGGACTATTCGTTGAAGCAATCTTCTTTCTAGTTGTATCTCAGGAATTTAAGGTAAGGATTTGAGCTTGATGTAGCTGGGAATTGGCATGAGATTTAATGTTAGATGGCTGCTGGTTCATTGTCGTGGATGTTGCTGTGTGCATATGTGATTGCTGTTGATGTTAGCTGCTATGTTTATGCATACACGCATTTCCCATATTGCATTCATATCTCTGTAGCAGTCATTGCTTTGTATCTCGTTATTTTGTTGTTGTTTCTTACCAGGATGCGAGGGGGAGCGGCAATAGCCACCATGCGCCGAGTGGTTAACTACCACAGTTCATGGGCGAGGCAACGGCAGGTTGAGTTGTTTGTTGCATCTGGTATTTGGGTGTAGTGTCAAGGCGAGTGTGAGACCTGATTTTGTATTAAGGATTAATTGTTGGAATTAATCGGTTGATCATGAGATTTTGTGGGTTAGATCTCTGTTTTGAGTTGCATTTTCGGGTTCCATTTCATGTGTTGAACAATTCTGGATGCTTTCGTGTTTTTGTGTTTTGAGGCGAAAGCTGGTCGGTGGCGAAAACAGTCGTAGCTTGTTTTGGTAGCGCAGGGCATGAACCACCGTCGTTTGAGATGTTGCGACTGGTGTTTCGTATATTGCGACTGGTCGTGCACTGTAGCTGCGACTGGTTTTATGCGAGGAGTTGTTGCGTCTGGATGAGCAGTCGAGAGCTATGGTCAACGCGGGTCAGCGCTCCTGTGCTTGCGACTGGTTGTGTTGGTACGTTGCGACTGGTACCAGACGAGGGAAGCGTTGTGCGTTGTTTTGTGTTTTGCGTCTGGATGACCAGCAGCTGGTATTAAGGAGTGAGCATCCTATGCGACGTCTTCTGGATAAGTTGGTGCGACGCCGTTTTGAGGACCAGTCGATGGTTTTCCTTGTGATTGATTTTAGCGTCCGGTCGACTGGATGTCCAGCTTTTGTATTTTGAAACAGCGTCTGGCTGTCCAGCTGCGAGAGATTGTTTGCTACGGTAGCTTGCAGCTGGTGATGATCACTGTAGTTAGCGACTGGATTTGTTTAGCGTGGCTCGAGATTTCTTCAGCTGTTGGTTCTTGCGTCTGCTGGTTTGGGAAATTGTTAGTGGCGACTGGTTTTGTCGGTGGACAATTATTTGAAGTGATTCCTGTCGTTGCTAGTGCTATTTATAGGAAGACTTGGTCTTCGAATTGTGATATCTTTTCCCATACTTAGCATATATTTCCAGCCTTTCGTTCCTTATCTTTCGAACCCTAGAACACTGTTTAGCCGTGAGCTTTTCCGGCGATTTCCCGTCGTTCCGGTGGTTGTTTTGGCTCGTGCGAGGTAGCGTTGGACTCCTCTTGAGAAGCTCTTCCAATTCATACCAGTTTTAGAAGCTGTAATTGGCTAGTCGAGGAACGCGAAGTTGCTACCGTTCGAGTGTTGCGTCAATTTGGTAGAACTACGTTTGGGTTTGCGGCTTTTACCAGAGTCTTCGGGATTTCTCGCAGGGTTAGTTGTTGCTCAGTATAAGGTATGGATTTGAGCTTGTTTTACAGCGAAGTTATGGCTTGGATGAATTGTAGTCGCTGGTATGTGGAATTGCCGTGCCTGCTGGTTGTGTTCTGTTGAGAATTGTGTATGCTATTTGTGTATTTGCTGCGTTGCATATGTTTATATGCTTGCACCCCCGCATGATGCATACACGCATGGTATTCCCTTCCAGTTTTGGTAGTCTTTGTACCATTGTTGCATTGTTATTTTTTTCTTACCAGGATGTGAGGGCGAGCGGCGATACCGCACTCTCATCTCCCTGCTGGGATCGTAGCCACCATGAGCCGAGTGGTTAACTACCACAGTTCATGGGCGAGGCAACAGTAGGTTGAGTTGTTTGATGCATCCGGTAAGTGGGTGTAGTATCATGGCGAGTGGCTCACTACCACACTGTGAACACACCTCGTGGCCACTGTACGTTGTCGATGATTCTTGGAGCTATGTTTGAGTTCCTTAGCTCCCTTGTGGGTCGAGCTTTCCATTGTTCCTTGGCGTCTCATGCATAGCACTTGCATTTTATTCCTTGCTGTTATTTCTGTTGTATTATTGCTCTCCGTACTGGGGTTTGACCCCATGTCCCTCTGGGGCTTGGTTTGTTTCTTTGTTGCGTTGTTTTCAGGAAACCCAGGTTCTACGGCTGGTCGTGGGTTCAACCCAGCTGGTGGTGCCCCAGGAGGTGGCTAGTGTGTCCCAGTAGCATATAGCATATATATATGTATCAGTTAGCCAGGGGGATGCCCTGCACTTTGTTGTTATACCCGTACGGGGGATATGATACATGTTGGACTTATGTATGCTTTATTGTTGATTGTTTTATGATTTGGGAACTTATTTTAAGTATTTTTGTATTTTAAATTATGCGTTTAAAACCGTCGGGCCTAAAAGCGAAAATTTTACCCACTTTTTGATAGCTTCCGCATGTGTTTACTGTTGTGAGCACGAGGCCTGACATTTTTGGTATCAGAGCTTAAAATGGGATAAGCTCAATTCCTTTGATCACACTTGAGTCTAGGCACAGTGTTGCGTGTTGCATGTGCTTGACTTATATGACTACGTGCTGCATATTTTGTGTTATATGCTTTCTTTGCTGTATCTGTTCTGTTTTCCTTATACTGTTGAGTGTTTTAGATGCCGCCTAGACGTCTTGGTCGTAGTAGGGGTCTATTCCAGGAGTCAGGAGGACAGAATGAGGATAAGTATAGTGCACCTAGTCATACTCTTCAGAGTAGTGGAGAGGAGGAGGCTGTAGCTCCGCCGGCTCCGGTAGAAAGAATGGATGTGGTCATAGCTCGGTTTCAGAGGATGAGTCCTCCTATCTTCAATGGTGATGAGTCGAGTGAGGACGCGGATTCTTGGCTCCATAGCGTTATACATCTGTTTGATCGAGCCCAGTATGACGACGATCTCCGGTTGAGGTTGGTGACCCTACTGTTGAGGAAGTCCGCAGAGCGTTGGTGGAGAGGTACGTCTAGTACCTTACTGGAGACTGGTGTTGGCATTACTTGGGACACTTTCTACCAGGTCTTCAGGAAGGAGTATGTCCCCGACTCCTATGTAGCTGCCCGTGAGCGGGAGTTCGAGTTCTTGGAGCAAGGTTCATTGTCTGTACGCGAGTACGCTCGCAAGTTTTCTGCTTTGTTGGCGTATGTTCCGCATGTTGCTGGCCGGGAGAGGGCCAAGAGCACCAGGTTTGTGGAGGGATTGAATGGGGATCTGTACCAGAGCGTTTTGACAAGCAAGCCCAAGTCTTATGCTGAGGCCGTGGATACTGCCATCCACATCGAGTAGGGCATGAAGAGCCGTAGTGCGCGTAGAGCGTAGGTGGCGCAGGCGGTGCAGGGTGGTAGGCCCGCTGGTCAGGGAGCTCAGTCGTCCCAGAGTTCTCAGTCCGCGCATTTTCCTCAGCAGCAGCAGCAGCAGGTAGCTCAGCAGTCTGGCCGTCAGAGGTTTCCACCCCGCGGTCAGCAATTTAAGAAGAAGTCCGGTTCAGGGTCTTCTGGTTCTGGCAGTTCGAGTAGCAGCGGCTCTCGGGCGGAGTTTTGTGGTTTTTGCGGTGGGAAGCATTCTTCCACGCAGTGTGTTGGTGTGCAGGGTTCCTGCAACCTTTGTGGTCAGTATGGGCACTTTGCGAGAGTGTGCCCGACAGCTGGAGCACAGCAGACAACGGCCCAGCCTCAGGGTCGTGGGGGTCAGTCTAGGGGCCGTTCGCAGCAGTTTCAGCAACCCCGTTTTGGTGAG
>KV001962.1:139902-155810 GCA_001598015.1 Dorcoceras hygrometricum | reverse complement strand
TTGAGCCTTTGACAGATTGATTTGATTACCTGATTGGGTGCCACGTTGTGACTGGCCGACTGTTGAGTCGTGCCCGAAAAGTCCAACGCTATCGTCGGAGTGGTGACTACCGGATTCGAGTGTCTACCACCGAGCTGTGATGGGTTGACGGGCCCCGATGATCACGGACCGATGATTTCCCGGTTGATAGACCGTGGTATAGAGGCTTGATTTGAGTTGCCAGTTGATAGACTGGTCTAGCTATCCGATTTCTTGATAGCCCTCATGCATTCATAGCATTGATTTATAGCATGTTGCATGTTTATCTGCTTTGATAGCTCTTCGTACTGAGGCTTGACCTCGTACTTGTTTCCTGCTTTTGTTTTGTTTGGGTCTGTGTTGCCCATTTGCAGGAGCTCTAGGTAATCAAGCTGGACCGAGTGGAAGTTCAGCTGGTCGATCCCCGCGTCCCTGAGTCCCAGTCTATATATGATATGTATTGAACCGGGGGATGCTCCGTGTTATCATGTATTGGGGATTTATATTTTTGATTGATACTTGTTGTGTTGGAGTTTGAGGCAACTCGTATTTTGTTATCGCTATTTTGAATGTATGATTTGAAGTTCAGGCCTATTGTAATTCAAAAATTTTTAAGCCCTAATTTTAAGCTTCCGTGTTTATGCGCTTTTTACGTGTTAATTGTTAGAAATTAGCACGGGGCCTGACAGACCCATTGGATCATGGTAAAGCGCCTAGCAACATCGCCCCATGATCCCCTAGGTATCACTGATAGTGCCTGCAAGAACCAGTCGGTCATGGTTAGCGTACAGGCGGTCCTTTCAACACATATATCCCGATCAGATCAACGATCATTGGTAAATCGAGAGTCGCTAGAGATCCAATAACCATGCATACATCTTGAAGATCAAATAGTGACATCGTGTGTGTTACTAGGTAAACCCATTTACCTAAAACACATCTAGTACTCTGGCCAGAGATTTATCACACTATTATCTCCTCAGATAGCATAGGATATCAACGCACAAAGGCGAGCGGTGAATCCTCGACAACGAAGCATCGACTCCTACATGCATCGGGACCTCATCCAATCCCGCCACCTGATGACCCCAACTAAGTCGGTAAACGGGTCAAAGTGAAGCACCTATCACGTAGAGTCTCAATGACGTTTCGAGTAATGAGGGCTAATCTGTACAATCAAGAATTCCTGAATTATCCACTCGACAAATGGTAACCACTTGGAAAGTCCGAACGAGGATAGTTCGATAGATCACCAGGTCACTATCCATCTGCATGCTCAGAACATCACAATATTCTCTACCAATGAAACGTGGTACTTCACATCGCAGATGCTAGTCTCAAGCTCGGGCGGCCTTATCCTCATTTTGACGGCCCAATCGACTAGGAACGAGTTTAGAATACACAGTGACTATTAGATGTGTTTCATGATAGCCATCATATCCACTATCACATCTAACATACGCTATGGTGGATTCTAGGTCTTTATCCAACACAATTGTTAACATTATAAAATAATGAAGATAAAGAATGCCATAAAAGAATACGAATTTCATAAATAAAGATCGTTATACAAAAATTCAATAAGAACCCACACTTCACAAGTTGGCTAGTTGGGCATCTACTCTAACATCTACATCTTCTCCTCTTCCAATTTGAAAGGATTTCCACTAGAATCTTCGAATAAGATACAAAGTATCATAAATCACTCAATCAGGCAGCATCCGATCTGATCTTAGTTTTTTTTTCTTATAACAGCACACATGCTGTTATTTACAAATGTTTGAAAGGCTTGTGATTGATCAATACAAAGAAATACAGCCTATCTGTTTCAGTTCTACGGTGAATTGAATACAGAAGATCTATGAATAAAATACAACTGAATAAGTATCTTTTGAAGGACATATTGAAGCACTGAAGAGGATGAAAACTGATTGCTTTTGAACAAGGCTACTGAATTCGTTCATTGTCCTCTCCGATTCAAATCCTCTTTTTATACTCGTCAGATTTAAAAGGTAATAAATATGACCTATAGACTCAGTCGATGAATCCTTGTACGATTGCTTCCATATGATAAATGTGAATTTAATTCTTGTACTGTGCTCCGTACTGCTTCATTAAATGCTCCTTCTTTTTGGTTAAAACAGGCAATTCATGAACACTACTAACTCTGAAAAATTCTGATTGATACCTGAGTTGTTCAACTGCTATAAAATTCTCTCAAATTTTGTTCAGATTTGATTATCAAACGAAACTCCAATCTAATATGCTCTTATATCTATTATATTGAATTTATCTACTCTAATCTATTCCAAAACTGAGTTGACATTATTCAACTTAGCACTGATCTGATTTAACTGAGAAATGTTCCTAGGTCCGATCAAATCTAATCATCTCGAGCTGACTTTGTTATCACCAAAAGTTAAAAATTTTATATTTAATATATTCATTCTAAAATATGATATTATATTCTGATTTGAAATTATCATTCGAATACCTTTGTTCTTGACAAAATATGGCCTGTATTCTAAAATTAGAGACTTATTAGTCATTGAAAATTAAGTAAATTTTGCAGTGCTACTTGTTCGGTTATGTTTCTGTTTTTTGGACATGTTATGTTCTTATTTATGCAGAAATGTTATGTTCATGATTGTCCGGAGGTGTCCAATATTCATATTTTATCTGGATTCCGTATAGATATAATTGTTATGATCAAAATGGTATCACCATTGGCTGAGTTTTTTTCCCAATCACTTAACTCCAAATTTTATCCAAATAAACTGAATTTGAATCCATACTATCAGACTTAAGAGTAATGATTGAAAACATAGTCGCCGTTTCCATGCGCTGGATCGTGGCACAGCAGAAAGTAATTCTGTGTTGATTTATGAATCCACCATCGATAATAAACGATCAATCCACCAACTTGAACATGTCCGGATCATCCGAATAATGTTTACAACATTTGCATTGAAAGGATTCACTTGGCAAGAGCCCACAAAATTCAAAGATAAGTCATCCCTCGTACATGTGGCCGCCAATTTCCCCAATACATTCAAGCCACATAGACAAGCACATCTCTCTCTACTCTTCAGCCACTCTCAATGACAGTAATATTCGAGAAATAGATCTCTAAAAGAATCGAGTTTCTTGATTCCTTGGGCGATTTTGCCTGCTACATGGCTCTGAATCCCATCACTTCAAGAACAAATTTCATCTCCTCTCGAAGTTTCAGGAGTTGTAGCGATAATGCTTCCGCTCTCTCTAATCCACCCATTAAATCATGTCCATTTCTCAATCCTACTCCTCTTTTCTCTAATCTTCGGTTCAAGGGAAATTCACTTGCTTTTACTACTTTCTTGGTTACGGCCTCTTCTGCTTCTTCGCCTTCGAGGGCCGTTGCTAATGAGCTCAAGGTCGATTTGTTTTTGGTGCTTTTTCTTATCATATGGGTTGTATTTATGAAGTGGGTTTTTGATTTTTTTGACTATTGGTGGTACACTTTTGTTTTTTTCTGAATTGATGGGCATCATTTTTCAGATCACGAGTGTGCCCACCAAGCCAATTGAGGGTCAGAAGACTGGTACAAGTGGCCTGAGAAAGAAGGTATTTATCTCCTTTTGTTTTGTTAATGAGGGGGCGTACCAAGTGATCATGCTTTGAGGCCTAAAAATTTTTTCATTTTCTTTTGATTTGTTTTCCGTTTAGGTGAAAGTGTTCATGCAAGAAAACTACCTGGCTAACTGGATTCAGGTTTGATATTTTTTTAACAATGAGGCAGTGAATTAATGTTTTGGTATGTTTCTGATGAGGGAGGTGATTGTCAAATGAAGGCACTGTTTGATTCATTGCCACCAGAGGATTACAAGAATGGAGTTTTGGTTTTGGGGGGTGATGGTCGGTACTTTAACAGGGAGGCTGCACAGGTATCAAGGATAAGAGTAGATGACATTTTCAGCTGTCCGTCACAGTATTTTTTTTTCCAGCTTTTGAGTTGGTGAACTTGAATTGCAGATAATTATTAAAATTGCTGCGGGTAATGGCGTTGGTAAAATCTTGGTTGGAAAGTGAGTGTCTCTCTTATCTAAAACGCATAGATGCATTTGAGTTTCCTCCAGTTGTTTAGTTGACTAAATCTTGATTTGAAATTATGCTGTAGTTTCATTCTTAGGACCAATTACAAGACAGTGTCTGTTACTGTTGCTTGCTCTAACAATTGGTTTTTCTCTACTTTCTGGCTTATACATCCAAATTGTGGATTAAAGATTATTAAGTTAGTTTTTGCAAGATCTTCTTTCACATAATTCTAAGCTTCTAGTCAATCAAATGTTTGGAACTTGTATGTGGAAGCTGGAAGATCTTAAAATATGTTCTTACACACACTATTTAGATGCGCTTAGATGTACTTGAATGAATTGTGTCCCTGCTCTGTAGTTATCTAGCCATCTAGTTCTTGATTTGAAATTTCACATTAGTTTTATTCTTAAAGATCATTTATAAGCTAGTGTTTTCTGTTGACATTATTAAATGCATCAAATAAAATTGCCAATTTGTCGGACAATTCAGCAGATATATATAATGAATTTGGTAGTTTGTCAAATGTGGTGATTTCTCGTCCAAATTGACAGAAGGAAAAAGAGAAATGCGGGGATCAAGCTTTCACTTGCATGAGGAGCTCCATAATAGAGCTCAATTTCTCAGTTTCATATGTCCCAAGCTTAAATGAGCTAAACACGAGGAAAAAAACTATCTTGAGTGTTTGTGAGGATTTATTGAGTGAGTCATGAAAATTATTTTTCGGTTATACCCGAGTTTGGGTCATGAGATATTCATTGTTTGTATAAAGTTATAAACTTTCTCCCTATATAAAAGATTTTCAGAACCTTTATTGATGAAGCCTATATTTTGGGTGAACCATGTAAACTCTTTGTGTTCTTACCGATTTTATGATTTCGCAATTTTGGCATTTATTATCGTTATTGTGGAAATATGGGAACACAATCTCCTATTTATAGAAGATTGTTAGTATATCTTTAAACATGGAAACTCCATCTACTATTTGTAGAAAGATTGTTAATATATTTTCTTTCCTTATGTGTATAGTTATTTTAGGTAAGGTAATATTCTAGTGGTAGAATTAGTTCTAAGTCTCTTGTATATATAGGAGTTATCTCTATTGATTGTGTGTGGAATAAACATAATATTTTTTCAGCAATTAGTTCTCTCTATTTTTCTTCCACCTAAATTGTCTACATGGTATCAGAGCTGTAAGGTTTATCATCATCACAGAATCTGGACTCGGCATGACTCGGCTCTGGCGCTTTATCACCTGTCTCTGGTACAGAGCAATCGGGTCAAAATGATCAAACTCGGGTCGGTACAGATACTGTTGGGCATGGTGAAATCGGGTCACATGCCGGGTCGGGTTATGTTGGTTTTATGTAACTTAGCTGCCAGCATGGAAGGGAGGGCTTCAATGCTGGACGGGGGTGCAGTGGATTGCTTCGTTAGTCTGCTGAGTCGTGACGAATTCGACTCTGTGGCGACCCGGGATAGCTGTGTGGCCGCGTTTCATGGACTGAGTAATGGTGGATTGAGGTTTAAAGGGTTAGCAAAGGAGGCAGGGGCCGAGAAAGTGTTGGAAAAGTTGGAGGGAAAGGGTAGTGATCACGTTAACGAGAAAGTGAGGAGGATATTGGAGACTTTGAGGAAGCGAGACGAGGAGGAAAATGAGGAGATCGACTGGGAAGAGTTGCTTAACTCGGAGGACGATGTGAGTCAAATCAACTGCTCGAATTAATGTGTGCAAACTAATTTGGACTACTCTGGTTTTTTGGTTGATGATGGTCACTATATGTATATTTCACTTGGCTGATGGCCGTGTTCCTTGTTTTTGTGAAGATCAGTCTGGTTGTGAATGGATTCTAATGTTTATGTAAAGAACATGTGGTCATTGAATGTCAGAACATGGTATAGAGACTTACTAAGAAAGTGGGGGAAGAACCACTGATTTCAAGGATTAAAAAATTTAGATTTTAAAGATGAGCATGTCGATATAAGATGTGTAAAATTTTAATTTGGTTTGGTTGTTATCTATTGATGTATTTCTATCCGTCCTAAGCACCATTTTTTATGAATTTTGTAGATTATTTGGCACATCTTGAGTTGACTTAGTCTTTTATAACTTTGGCAGAGTTTCTTTCAAAGATTTGATACCCATTTTCAGGTGGCATTCCGTGTAATAGTAGAATGCTCAATTTATCTTGCTGTTAAAAACTAGTGAACTTTTGTACCACACCACTGAAATATAAAATAGTAGCCATGTATATTTCACCATCTACAGGAGACGAAACAAAATCTTGCTACTAAAACTATGAGGAACTCAAAACCTACAAGATTCTGTCACCATGGTCCCCGACAGGAAAATGGGGCAAGGCCTCTTAATAAATAAGAATGAGAGTTCGACACAAGGCACATTACATCTCTTTCCGAGAAAGCTGCTTACATGAGGTAGTTTGGATGTCTTTCGTGTATATACTCGTTAGGGCGAAAAGTAACAAGACAAAAACAACTTGGGCACTCATGATGCCAAAATGGCTAATGCTGTTGCCTATTTCCATCCAGCTTCCAGTGTTTTGGACCTAAGAACATCAGTTGAAAATTGGTAAAACAGTTTTGGCCTCTTGAGAAACGACTGATATTTGAAGTAAAGTCTGAGAGAAACATTGTGATACCAGAAAGAAGAAGTGAATCGTCATGACATCTGAGCAAATTATGACAAGAAAATAGCATCCCAACAATGGAACTCTTATCAGTTTTGTAATTGCAGTGAACGTGCATCTGCAATTGTTTTCAAATGCACCAAGAGTTGTTCAGGTTCAAATATTGAAAGCGAGCTATGTAACTTCATTAATCTGTCCTAAAAAATTAACAAAGAAAGAAGCTTTCCCACTTGAGCTAATCTATTGATCATTAAGTTTTTCCAGACCTGTATAGACAAATGATGGCAAAATAATGAAAGCCATATTAATTGTGCGATGTCATTATAATGTTTAAAGCAATGATTTCAGGGCGAGGCAACTGAGAAATCCCAAAGTTGGTAGCAGCACGAAGAATGAAACAATTGAAAGGAAAAGACCTTCAAAAAAAGCAATTTCGTAAATGACGCAATGAATTAATAAGCAAATATACTTACATGACAAGCACAAACGGTATCAACAACTTGAAAATAAGAAGTGCTGCCATAAGAAATGGCTGTACCAAAGAAAACAATGAGAGGAAGTTACTTGACACAATACTGTCATACGCTGAAGGTTTTTGCTATTTACTTACGCTGAAGATTGTGATGAAACGGTAAACAGATGATATTTCAAAACTAGCGATGCTTGCGAAGTTGCCAGTTCCAAAGAATGCAATATTGAAAAAAACCATCTGTAAATAGTACCAATAATAGAGCTTAAATACAGTCAACAAATAAATATAGTTCAACGTTGTCACAAGATTCCTAATCAATCCAAATAATCTGCTGAATAAATTCTTCGAGTTTGGTAAACTTGCTGTTCAACAATCAAGTTTTACAGTTGCAACATGGAAAAAAGGATTTTGTAAAGTTTGTCAGAAATCTCTATAAAAAGCGAACATTATATACATGGATATTTCATTAATAAATATTTCATCAGAAAATGGTTTACATATTCACAAACAAGAAAATTGAACTATGCAAAGCTAAGCAAAAATTGATTGTCAAAACATTTGGGAAACTTCAGAAGTGAAACAAATTACAATGACCCGTAATTCAAGAAAATGAGAACAAGCTTTAAGAATATCATGCTGTTTGATTGCATAAAGAAAATAACTCAACCCTTTGTTCCTTTTTTTAGAAACATGGAAGTAAGCACACTAGCAACATAAATTGAAAGTTAAGAGAAGCTACTGAAATTTACTTTCAGTGAAAGCCAAAATAATAAGACTGGTTATCACTTACAAATGCCAAAGAAATTCTCATATCAGACCACTGCAAGGATCTATCATCAGATGCCAAAACCATGTTATCTTCCATGCCCTTGAAAGAAGCTGAAGATTTATTGTTCTTGCTTAAATATAAGTAAGCATTTTCAAAAACCAACCATGCCATGAGAGCAAGCGCTAGAGCACCATAAAATACAGCTTCATATCTGCATAAGTTTCACAGAAAATCAAGATCATGAACCCCAATACAGGAACACAAAAGAAAAAAAATAAAACTCTCATGCCTCAAGTTGATTGAGTATGAGAAATACCCAATAGACAGGAGGAGGAATGCAGGGGCAAAACCAAGAAATATAGAAGAAAGCCTAGATAAGATATCAGACCCCGAAAGAAGTGGAAGAACCATCGATACACCTATGGAAGAATGAACGAATTAACATATGTAAACTCAATTGAGCTGTAATTTAGGCAATGAATAGAAAAGTAATTTCAATCCAAATGTCTTTAAAATCTTCTATATCATTATGGATTCAAATAAAATTGCAACGTATCCCATGAACTATAAGACTGCTTTATAATGCACTGAAGACACATTGATATGGCCGGATAAGATAAAGTACACAAGCACAACTCAATAAGAGTGATGGATAGAAGATAGACAGGTTTGGTGGTGTAGGTGTCTGTGGAAATATGGGAATACAATCTCCTATTTATAGAAGATTGTTAGTATATCTTTAAACATGGAAACTCCATCTACTATTTGTAGAAAGATTGTTAATATATTTTCTTTCCTTATGTGTATAGTTATTTTAGGTAAGGTAATATTCTAGTGGTAGAATTAGTTCTAAGTCTCTTGTATATATAGGAGTTATCTCTATTGATTGTGTGTGGAATAAACATAATATTTTTCCAGCAATTAGTTCTCTCTATTTTTCTTCCACCTAAATTGTCTACAGTTATCATGCTATCGCTTCAGTATAATCTACAACACTTTCCTGACGTTGAAATTGTTTTATTCTATGCATTTTGCTGGTTTATAACACCAAATTGTAGATTACTTTATTGGAAGACAGGTGATTGAAAGTTTGTTTTCTTTCTTGGCTATGCATGCAACACATTTCTGCTAGTTTTGATTATTATTTTTTTCATCACATTAATGACTTCGATAACCGGATAAGGGTACGGCTACTTAAATTCTTTAACTGCAGGGATGGGATCATGTCTACCCCAGCTGTTTCAGCCTTGATTAGGAAAAGAAAGGCAATTATTAGTGATCTCAATTCAACTTTGCATTTAAGTGCACTAATCTATGAATTTTGTAGTTTTTACTTATCTTACACTACAGGCTAATGGTGGTTTTATAATGAGTGCAAGCCACAATCCAGGTGGTCCTGATTATGATTGGGGTATCAAGGTGTAGTGCTGTTATTAGTAATTTTCCACGAATGTTCTCATGTTAGAGTTGAATTCTCATATTCCAGTTGGTTTCTTGTTTCTTTCTTTTCTTTTTCTTTTTAAAAATATTTTGCAGTTCAATTATAGTAGTGGCCAGCCAGCACCTGAATCCATAACAGACAAGATCTATGGAAACACACTCTCCGTATGCTTCTGATCCTGTATTCCGTTGTTTGTAGAATTGCATGATTTTATGATTGTTTTAGTGGGATATGTCCTTGCTTTTGTTAAGATGACATTTACAACCATGAATTGCTAATTTAATTAAATATTGTCTCAGATTAAAAAATGTCTCGCATTTTTATGGCTTAATTATAAGATGAAGTAGTAATTTGTTATTTGATTTTTCTTTATTTTATATGACTCTTGAGATAATATAACGTATTGTAGAAGTTAAATAGAGTCTTTGTTCTTCAAGAGGAATAAGAGATTTAGTTAGCACACTGGCAGCTTTTTTACTTTCAACCTGAGTTGCCACCTCTCTGCCCTTTACGGCCATTCGCTCCCGAACATACAATACTTCTGTAACCATCTCTAAATAACTGAAAGTGAAGATAAACACGAAAGATGCAGGCAGCCATATGTGTGGTGGAAAAATACATTATTATTCTAAATAAAATTCCAGAATAACCGTACACTAAACATACCGAGTTTATTTCCATTCTTTTTCACAATCATAACCATAATTAGTAGACACACCATAAGGAATAAAATATTAATCAAATATCCTTATGATAATTGAATATATTATTTCCTTTTTCTACACCCCCCTCAAGTTGGAGCAAAGACATGCCCAACTTGCAAATGAAAGCTTTGAACTTGGGTTTGAAATGACTCTTTATTAAGACATCGGCAATCTTTTTGTTCAGATTTAACAAAGGGCATACGCATTATTTCTCCTTCAAGCTTTTCTTTGATGAAGTGCCAGTCAACTTCTATGTTTCGTATAATCATGTTGTACTGGATTATTCACAATGTTAATTGCCGACTTGTTTGTCGTGGAAACACATCATTGGCCTTTCCCCAGTTTCTTTAACTCTTCAAGAACTAGCTTTAGCCATAGTAATTCGCATACTCCATTCGCCATAGCCCTTAGCTCAACTTCTGCACGACCACGAGCCACAACATTTTGTTTTTTACTTCTCCATGACACAAGATTACCCCATAGAAAGTTACAATACCCTGAATTAGACCTTCCTATAGAAATTGAACCAACCCAATCTGCATCTGAATATGTCTCGATGCTTCTGTGGTTGTACTTTCGGAATAACAAGCCATTTCCTAGAGAGCTCTTTAAATATCTCAAAATCTTATAGACATCATCCATGTGTTCCTTGTATGTGAATGCATAAATTTACTAACCAAACTAACAAAAAGTAATATCAGGTCTTGTATGAGATAGGTATGTCAGTTTACCTACAATATGTTGATATCTTTCTTTCTCAATGAGAGCTCTTTTAGATACTAGATTTAGCTTTTGATCTAGATCCAAGGGTATCTCACGTGGCCTGCATCCACTCATTCCTTTTTCTCGAGTAGGTCTAGAACATATTGTCTCTGGGATACATAGATTCTTTTTTTCTGACCTAGTAACTTCCAGACTCAAGAAATATATCAAAAGTCCCAAATCTTTTATCTCAAATTCCAACGCGAGACAACTTTCAAGCTGGTTAGGCCCTGCCAAGAACACATATACTCGGTCACCTTTCATAAAATTGTGATACTTCATGCTACCATATTTGCATTCCAACTTTTCATTGTAGCACAAGTCCAGCTCTTGCCACAGCCCTTTCATTTCATTATAGCACTTTCTGACAATGTTTTCTCCTTGTCTAGACTGCCAAGTATTGTCTTCATATCAAATATCTGGGACGAGTTCTCCAAATCAAAGTAAGTCTCACGGACAACCACCCATACTTCCTTTGCAGTGGGTATGAATAAATATGTTCTCCCAATTAAAGGTTCCATTGAGTTGATGAGCCACTGTCACCATGGAGTTCTCATATTTCCAGCCTTTCCACTTTGAATTGTCTTTGATTGGTATATAGAGCTTAGTGTCACGTGCTTAATCTTCAAACTCGAACTACGTGTGGCACTTGGACTTTCTTCTATGTTATAGGGTTCATCCATGGAATGGATGGTCAAGATCAATTTAATCATATGGTGGAGATTAAGTCTCCAGAATGATCTAAGGAATGTCCAAGAGAATATTCCATGGAAGGATCTAGATATGTGCCAATCTACATGCATCTAGACTATTCTACTATCATGTGGAATTTGTATGAATATACAAGGTGATTCTAGAGAATTCCACTAAGCTCAAGTGGAGTCTAGAACCTTAGAAGCCTCATCTTGTGGTTTCTTTCATGGCCCGTGACATCCTCCCCCACTTGTACTGGCACCGTCCCCGTTGCCCTTGTGGAAATAGTTGATATGATCTTGTAATTGCCAAAGTCCCTCGGATGGTTTCCAACTTGCTTCGCTGGCTGGCAATCCCTTCCACTTGACAAGGTACTGGTGGCTTGGTGGATGATGCTTCCTTCGGACTACTCGATCGGCTACGATGGCTTTGACCTCCCGATCGTATGACATCTTGACCCCTATCGGTGCTCTTTCGGAAGAACTTCTGTCCGGATCTTCCATGTCTTGTTGGAATGGCTTGAGTAGGCTAACATGGAAGACAAGATGAAATTTCTTGAGCTTTGGTGGGAGCTCAAGTTTGTATTCAACCTTGAAGACAACATGGAAGACAATACGTTTCTCGATCCGGAATGGCCCTTTGTATCTCCGTATTAGCCCCTTGTGTAGTTCTTTATGCTTCTGTTGCGTGTATATTTTGACCAATACAAAGTCCCCAACACTGAAGTCAGCCGGAGTCCGCTTCTTATCGGCCCACTTCTTCATCCTCTTGGCAGCCTTATGAAGGTAGGACTTCGCAATGTCGGCTTATTCTTGCCACTCCTTGGCAAACTTATATGCAGCTGGATTCGTCCATGTGTATCCCGCGTCAATATTTGAGGAGTAGTGGGTTGGTAACCAAGTATGAGTTCGAAAGGGCTCTTACTAGTGGACTCGTTCAGTTGCAAATTGAAGGAGAATTGGGCAACATCAAGAAGTTTTGCCCCATCTCTTTGGTGCTGCCTCAAGTATGCTTCGAGTAAAGCATTTACTCGTTCGGTTTGCCCATCCGTCTGTGGGTGCATGCTGCTTGAGAAGCTAAGATTTGATCCCAAGAGCTTGAACAATTCGGTCCAAAACTTCCAAGTGAAGCGCGGGTCTCTATTGCTTACGATGTTTCCCTGCACACCCCAATATTTGACAACATGCTTCAAGAATAATCCGGCTTCTTGTCCGGCGATTCAGTCTTTTGGAGCCGGAATGAAGGTAGCATACTTTGAGAATCTGTCAACCACCACATCCTTCGGACTGTGGAAGCCCGATGATAAGTCCATGGACACACTTGCCCACGGACGTTCCGAAAATGGGCAAAGATTGGAGAAGCCCCTTCGGTGCATGTGTTTCGTCTTTGTCTTGTTGGCACACAAGACAAGTTTTCACAAATGCCTCAACATCGTCTGTGTGGCCAATAGTAGCGTTCTTCTACAAGTGCCAACGTGCGTTGAACGCCGTGATGTCCCGCCCACTTTGAATCATGGCATTTCTTAAGTACTTCCCTGCGTAGGCCTCCATGTGCGGGTACATATAATCGGTTTCCCTTGGTATATAGGAGCCCCTCACTTTGCCAGAATCTCCTAGTCTTCCCATTCTTGATGTAACCTAGGAGCGTTTGAGCCTGGGGGTCATGAGCTAACCCCTCTTTGATTCGTTCTTTCTATGGCCCTGTGCAATGAGATGGTTGCTAGTTCTGACTTTCGGCTTAGAGCATCGGCAACCACATTGACCCACCCCGGCTTGTTTTGTAGTTCATAGTCGAACTCCGCAAGGAAATGGCTTGTGGCAACATTGTCCGTCATGACCACAAACTTGGATCCCCGTAAGTAATGTCTCCATGTCCGAAGGCAGTGAACGGCAGTCTCCTTTCCTTGGATGGTGTATCTTCTTTCGGTGTCGTTAAGCTTTCGGCTTTCGAGAGCTACAGGATGACCCTCTTGCATGAGTACCCCTCCGATGGCATAATCCGATGCATCGATATACTTTGAACGGTTTGGTGTAGTCGGGGAGTGCTAGAACTGGTCCTTGAACCCAATGTTTTCATAATCGGACCGGTAACCGAACCGGTCTAGCTATTAAAAACGGTCCAACCGGTTCAACCGGACGGTCGAACCGGATTATAGTTTAAAAATAAAATATTAATATAATATAATGAATAATATGTTTTAAATTTTTAAAAATCTAAAAAATATATATAAATAGATAAAAATATTTATTTTTTCAAATTCTTAGTAATTATGTAAATATATAACTAAAATATTAGTTTATATTTTAAAATATTTATAAAATAATTTTTATAAACCTTTAAGATTGTTCTTGCATCATATATATATAAACACATGTAGATCTAACAGAAATTGAAACAAACAAAGGGCAAGTAGGAAATCGGAACAATATTGATTAGTATATTTTAAAATATTTATAAAATAATTTTTATAAACCTTTAAGATTGTTCTTGCATCATATATATATAAACACATGTAGATCTAACAGAAATTGAAACAAACAAAGGGCAAGTAGGAAATCGGAACAATATTGATTAGCCTGAGAACATATAATAATAACAATAAAAATAAAGTAAAAAAATCAGCAAATCAACCTCCGGAGCTACGGCGAGGCATTGTTTCTTTGAGGCTTTAGGGTTCTGCAAATTTGATGTGATTTGACCTACCTTGAAACAATTAATATTTTTTAAGCAACAAATATTATTTTTAAAAAATTATTTTTTAAAAAAAATAAAAAAATATTGAAAACCGGTCGAACCGGTTTGTGGCCGGTTCAAGGCCGGTTAGACCGGTTTTTGACTGGTTTTGACCGGTCAAACGGTTATTATATATAGTCCGGATCGGACCAGCGGCCGGTTCCCGATCGAACCGGTCGGTCCGATCTGGTTCAAAAAACAGTGATGGAGTGGAGAGGACGGCTGGTGTGTGAAGAGGAGGCTAAGGTATGTGTAAACTTGTGTTTTGGAAAAAAATGAATGTGCCTGATATGACCCTTATGGATTTAATTAAGAAAATACAAGCTTGTCTCTCTAATTAAATGAAAAAGGTGCTTAAAACTCATAGTTGGGCTTTAAATGGATACATAATTTCGAAATCTAGGCCTCTTTATAATTTAAAATGCCTTAAAACTCAATATACCAGCCCGTATAGGTGAAAAACGGGTTCCCCTCCAAAATAATTAATAAAATCCTAATTTTCAGAAATTGTTGCTTAAAATAAAATAATTGCATTCTTAAAAATCCCATAACTTAAAAATCTCAAATCATATTCATTCCGGTCGGCCATAATCTCGTCCACACGTCTATAGCTCAAGTAGGTTGAAAAATAACACATGCATACCATGCAGCATAAAATCATAAATAAATTATATAAAATGACCTGTAATCATCTAAAAATATTTTCCTTCTAGTCATGCAATCATTTTTACGTAATCTGGATTCGGGGCGTTAGAAGAAGTTGTATTCAAAAAAATTTGTTTGGAGAAAACAAGTATTTGGGACGAGAATTAATCCCATGTGGATCTAGCAGTCGTTATTAATATAAGTTTCTACATTTCTGTAGCTATCCCTTTACTCCAATTGTGAGATATATTTGCAAAAAAATATGCATGGCCATGCTACAAACAAACTAGGACGTGTTATAAATTTAAAGAAATATTAACAAACTAAATGAAATAATTACCTCGATAATAACCTTGATTGCTCCTTAATTGCTTCAAATGAAGTCTTGATTTTATGTTAATAGGAAATTATTATTTCTCTATAATTTCCTTGATTTAGAGAGAAGATAATTGGGAGAGAATTTGTATAAATTTGTGTGTTTTTACAATGAAGATTACAAGCCTATTTATAGGCAAATGAAATGATTAAAATAATATAAAGTCCTAATCACTTCTCCTAAATTTGACAATTTTGTAGACACCCAAATTTGACAATTTGTAGACATCCAAATTTGACAAAATAATTTGATTTCATAATACTCCCCCTTTTGGATGTCCTTATTACGTGTTTTGATACTGCCTCGTTAAAAACCTTACTAGGAAAAACCCAGTGGGATAAAAACCATAGTAAGGAAAAAGAGTGCAGTCACGTAAACTCCCCCTCATGTTGGCATAACTGAATCTTCACATACTTCGTAGGTGGCGCATCCCAATATTGTATATGTGCTTTCTGAACACTGCTGTAGAAAGTGACTTCGTGAAAAGATCTGACGAATTTTCACTTGATTGAATGTAACGAATATCAATATCGTTATTCTTCATAAGTTCTTGAGTGAATTCGAAGAACCTAGGGG
>KV001962.1:116705-139638 GCA_001598015.1 Dorcoceras hygrometricum | reverse complement strand
TTCTTAGTAATTATGAAAATATAAATATTAGTTTATATTTTAAAATATTTATAAAATAATTTTTATAAAC
The DNA here is from genome assembly GCA_001598015.1 of Dorcoceras hygrometricum. NCBI lineage: Eukaryota > Viridiplantae > Streptophyta > Magnoliopsida > Lamiales > Gesneriaceae > Dorcoceras > Dorcoceras hygrometricum. The sequence continues at coordinate 139,568 of KV001962.1, read as the reverse complement.
CTTTAAGATTGTTCTTGCATCATATATATATAAACACATGTAGATCTAACAGAAATTGAAACAAACAAAGGGCAAGTAGGAAATCGGAACAATATTGATTAGCCTGAGAACATATAATAATAACAATAAAAATAAAGTAAAAAAATCAGCAAATCAACCTCCGGAGCTACGGCGAGGCATTGTTTCTTTGAGGCTTTAGGGTTCTGCAAAATTTGATGTGATTTGACCTGCCTTGAAACAACTAATATTTTTGAAACAACGAATATTTTTTTAAAAAATTATTTTTTTTAAAAAAAAAAAAATATTGAAAACCGGTCGAACCGGTTTGTGGCCGGTTCGTCCGGTTCAAGGCCGGTTAGACCGGTTTTGACCGGTTTTGACCCGTCAAACCGGTCAAACGGTTATATATATAGTCCGGACCGGACCAGTGGCCGGTTCCCGGTCGAACCGGCCGGTCCGGTCCGGTTCCAAAAACAGTGCTTGAACCATTGCCTTGTTCAAATTTCCAAAGGCTTGTTGGTACCGAACATCCCACTCCCAAACTTGGCCTTTCTTTAGTAGCTCGTTGAGTGGTGTCGCAATATGGGAGTAGCCTTTGATGAAACACCGATAGAAGTTGGCTTAACTCCAAGAACGATGGTAGCTCTGTTACTTTGGTGGGAGCTTCCACCTCTTGGATGGTTGGCACCTTGCTTCCATCCATGCGTATGCAACCTTGACCGATGATGTTTCCCAAGAATGATATTTCCGGTTGAGCAAACATGCACTTCTCCTTCTTGACATAAAGTTCGTTGACCTGAAATACTTCGAGGACTGTTTTGAGATGGTGGACTTGTTCCTCGATAGTGTGGCTATATATGACGATATCATCAAGATAGACTACTAAGAACTTGTCCAAGAAAGGATTTAGTACCTTGTTCAGAACGGCATCACCAAGAATTCGAAAGCTCCATAGCGGGTAGTACATGCGGTCTTGGCACTATCATCATCCGCAATTCGAACTTGCCAATATCTCGACCTTAAATCAAGCTTCGTGAAGTATCGCGGCACCGAGTTGATCGAATAAATCAACAATGAGGGGAATGAGATACTTGTTCTTGATAATGAGCTTGTTGAGCGCTCGGTAATCGATGCACATCCGGAGTGACCCATCCGCCTTCTTTTGAAACAAAACCGGTGCACCATAGGGGGATTTGGAGGTTCGGATATACCCCGCTTCTAGCAACTCTCAATTGTTTCCGCATCTCGGCAAGCTCCGTGGAGCCATGCGGTGGGGAGCCCTAGATGGTGATTGAGCCCAGGGATGAGTTCAATGGCATGATCTACTTCACGCCGTGGAGGTACTTCTTTGGTAGTTCAGATGGCATGACGTCTTGAAATGCTTCCAGTACATCCTTGATTTCTCGAGGGATAGGATCACTGCCCGGAACAACTTCACGTGGCTTAAGGGCAGCCAAATAGGTTACTTCATTCTTCTGCAAGTCCTTAGTAAGTTGTATGGCCGATAGCAACTTAGTAGCCGACCCAACTTCACACTTGATTGGCATCACACATTGGTGCTTGGGATCCAATATGCATAAGGAGTTGGAGAATGGCACAATCATGACAAATATAAGATCGAGGAAGGAGATCCCTATAACCATCTTATAATCATCCATAGGAATAATAGAAATGTTCTCCTTACCTTGCCATGTGCCAATGCGTAGAGGCATGTTGCGGCATGTGCCAACAACTGGGACCTCTTTGGAGTTCACCGTCTTGAGGAATCCTCCATCCTTATGTGGCTTCAAGCCTAGTTTCTTGGCAGTGTCTTTAGTCAGAAAGATCTCTGAGGCTCCGGTGTCTAGCAAGGCATTGACTCATCGCCGTGCCACTTCCGTTTCAATGAACATCATTCCTTTTGGATGACCAAAAACTTCAGTTTTGATGGCACTTAGACGGCGGAGCACACCGAATTGGGCAGTTTCATTCTCATGCTCCATCTCCTCCCGGAAAGCGCTGATAATGTAGACGGTTTAGAGCACTCCCTCGCCCAGTGCAGACCATCGCACAAAAAACGTTTGATACTTGGCTTGTCACCTTTCTTCTCGAGTCCCTTGCCTTTGAAGTGTGACTTCTTTGTAGAACCATCTCCTTGGATGCATATTCTTTGCTTTGCCTCCCCCACTTTTGGCAGAGTTAGGGGGTTTTGGGGAGTCATTCTTCTTGAACTTGATGAGTGATTCGGCCGCAATGATAGTTTGTGACAAAGACTGGAGACCACGATGTTGGAGCTCCATCTTTGCCCAACCCTTCAACCCGTCCATGAAGGTGAATAGAGTGTCCATTTCACTCATATCGGGAACTTCAAGAAGAAGTTCTTGGAACTCTCGACGGTATTCCCGTACTTCACCCTTTTGGCTAAGGTGACGTAATTTGGCCCGAGCTTCATCCTTTGCATACTCGGATAGAACTGTTGCTTTATTCGGTAATAAATTGAGACTAAGTGTTGATGTTTGTGCTACCACGCCTAACATCATCACATCGCATACTCGGATAGAACTGTTGCTTTATTCGGTAATAAATTGAGACTAAGTGTTGATGTTTGTGCTACCACGCCTAACATCATCACATCTTCTTCTCCACCAAGTCATAGCAGTTTCGGTAAGATAAAGGCAGCAGTTCTTACCTTGGTGGCGTCGTCGGTGATTCCTAAGCAATTGAAATATTGTTCCATGTCCCATAGAAAGTTGTCAGTATCTTTGGCAACTCTTTTTCTAGCATATGGCTTGGGTTTGGAACCTCCAACCTTGGCATCGGGTTGATAGTGCCGATAAGTCCCGTGTTAGCTCTGCTCGTTGCTAGGGTCTCTATGAGTCCCTCGACTTCGGCCTGTAGTGCATGGACCATGGATTCCATTGCGTCATTCCGTTGAAGCAAATCATGGACAGCAGCACTCAAGTCCTTGCATCTCCCCTCGCAAATCGTCGTGGCTTCCCTCTTCCTCGATTTGCCCGATGCGTTCCTCATGAGTTGCATGCCTCTCCTCCATGTCGCCGACAGCAACTTCGAGCTTGATTATACGGGATTCAAAGGAACTCACCATGTCCCTTGATTTGTCCCTCCGACCTTTGGATTGTTCGGTCACTTCCGACATTGTAACACCTTAGATGATCTCTTGTACTTAAACCGTGCTCTGATACCCCTTCTCATGTGCTTAATTCTTCAAACTCGAACACATGCGACACTTAGACTTTCTTCCCCGCAAGAAGCTAAGTAAGCCTTAGCCGATTTAAGAATGCAAGAGAACAAGAGAAAGCTTTTGAGAGAATATTGCTATATTACTTGAACGCTTCAAGACTTGGTTGGTTTACAAGTGAATGTGAGCTACCTATGTTATAGGGCTCATCCATGGAATGGATGGTCAAGATCAATTTAATCCTACGGTGGAGATTAAGTCTCCAGAATGATCTAAGGAATATCCAAGAGAATATTCCATGAAAGGATCTAGATATGTGCCAATCTACATGCATCTAGACTATTCTACTATCATGTGGAGTTTGTATGAATGTACAAGGTGAATCTAGAGAATTCCACTAAGCTCAAGTGGATTCTAGAACCTTGGAACTCTCCTCTTGTGGTCTTCTTTTATGGCCGTGACATTAGGGTCTGATACCATGAAGATAAATACGAAAGATACAAGCTGCCATATTTGTGGTGGAAAATGATTATTATTTGATTAAAATTATAGTACAACCGTACACTATATATCTAGAGTTTGTTCCATTTGTATTCACAATCATAACCATAATTAGTAGACATGCCATAAGGAATAAAATATTAATCATATATTCTTATGATAATTGAATATATTTTTTCCTTTTTCTACAAAGTATCTTCCCTTCTCCAATTAAGATTTTCCCCGTTCAATTTGCTGAAGAGAATATGTACGATCATATTCGACATTGTATTCCATAACATTTAACTGAGTCAATTTTAATCCAAAAGGTATGTTGAATAAATTTTCCAGTTTGACATCTGAAGCTGATTTTCCTAACTCTTGTAGATCTCAGAAATAAAAATGGGAGACATTCCTGATGTTGATCTCTCTGTTCTCGGCGTAACGGACTGTGGAACATTTAGTGTAGAGGTAGTTGATCCAGTATCTGATTATTTGGAACTTATGGAGGTGAGTAACCTGAAATGTGGATATCCAAGTCTGCTAAGTATATTCATTTTCACTCATTTCACATTGACAGTTGTGAGATTTTCTGCAGAATGTATTTGATTTTGAACTTATACGAAGTCTTCTTTCAAGGCCAGAATTCAGGTATATAATTCCTCCGCTCCATCATTCCGTAATTTGGATGATTGGATCCAATTTACTTACATTAAAAAGTCCTTACAATTAAGCAGGCCATTAGTTTTTAGTTTCCATTGTAAAAGATATATGGATCCAATATTTAAAGAAGCTTTTTCTCACGCTCATTTCAAAGGTTTATTTGATATGTTTTCTCCATTAAGAAACTTCAATATGATACCTTTTCTCTTATACCTCCTCTCCATTAAATTGCCTCAAGAATTTTGAAATGTTACTTTTGATCATTTCCACCTCCAACTCTCCTTATGTATTTTTTCGTAATGATTGAGGACACAATGACAAGGATATGTTTTGCAAATAAATAAACTAATCATGACTTAAATTCGTCATTCCAGGTTTACATTTGACGCCATGCATGCCGTGTCTGGGGCTTATGCCAAACCAATTTTCGTGGACAAGCTGGGAGCTAGCCCGGTACACAATGAATGTTGAATTTTTAACTCTCAATGTTACATACTTGGCTCACGATTCTCTGGTTCAAGTTACCTTTTCATATTACAGGATTCGATTATAAATGGAGTGCCACTAGAGGACTTTGGACACGGTCATCCAGATCCTAATCTTACGTAAGATACGATGTCTTCTTTATTATACAATATTCAACAAAAATATAGCTGATCATTAAGTTCCCCTCTCGGAAGATATGCTAAGGATTTGGTTAACATAATGTATGCCGAGAATGGACCTGATTTTGGAGCTGCAAGTGATGGTATGTTCTTTTGCTCATTTCAAGCATTTCTCTCAAAGTATATGCTTTCCTAAATGTGGAATGAAAAGAAAGAGAAAAACTGGAGGAAATTTTTGGAATTCCCCCTTCTCCATGTTATATATCATTGGCAATGAAAAAAATCTATTTATGACTTCGTTCGATATCAAATAAAACTGTTACAAGTTTTCCAGTTTCTGGGAGTTAGCATTTGTTATTTATTTATACTTCCAATCATTTTATCACATTTCATTTCAAAGAGGAATGGTGTGCCAGTTTTGTAAAGTTATCTTTGGAACAGACAAGTATATCATGATATCTCATGTTTATGGTTCTTCAGGAGATGGTGACAGAAACATGATTCTTGGAAAAGGATTTTTTGTTACTCCATCAGATTCTGTTGCCGTTATTGCAGCCAACGCCCAAGAAACAATACCGTACTTCAAAAGTGGCCCAAAGGTTTGGAAATCACCAAAGGTTTTTCTTCTAGTTATCTCATTCGGTGATGCACACCACTATAAGTTTGTGTTTTATAGGGATTGGCTCGTTCCATGCCAACAAGTGGTGCTCTAGATTGCGTGGCTCAGAAATTAAATCTTCCGGTTTACGAGGTTCAGCTAATCATCTTTGAGATCTAGTCGACTGTTGCTTATATGTAGCAACATGAGTGAAATTCTTCTGTTTTGATATTTGCATGTTACAAGTAGACTTTTGATTTCAGGTGCCCACTGGTTGGAAATTTTTTGGGAATCTAATGGATGCGGAGAAACTGTCTATTTGTGGGGAAGAAAGTTTTGGAACAGGTTCTGACCACATTCGTGAGAAAGATGGGATATGGTACTGACATTTCATCCACACATAGTACGAAGAATTGTAGTGTGCAATTTCTTAACATCAAAGTATGATGGTTTGGAAATTTCATATTTGACTCCTAAAATTTTCTATTAGTATGTTCTCATTATAACCGCTGAAAGGTAAGTGAGTAATGTTATAGCTTTTTTCTGTTTATGAATTTACAATCAAGTCGCAGATTCACAAATGCATGGCGGTTTAAATATTTCACTCCTTAAAATAGAAGATCTAACAGTTGGTTTATTTTATTAGAAATTAAGCTATGGGTTACAGACAGAAAGAAGATGAATTTGCACTTTTACTTTCACATTCTTTGATTGAGCATTTTGAAATATTTTCTTTTTTATTCCATGTAGTTTTGAGTGCGCGTTTTTGGACTTAAATATTCGTAATTTTAAACCAAAAAATCACTTTGGCAGATCAAAGCCTATTTGTAGAAATTACTCTGAAATTTTGTTACAAACTTTGCTACTAGCTTCCACTTACCTTCCATGCTACAGTTTATAATATGGAAGATTTTGCACTTGCCATTGTAGACCATAGTTCCGTATTATGTCATGCTATTGGTAGAACTCACCCAAAAGTACGAAAACTTCACACTAAAGCCTGTTTGGGCCGTATGTTTAAAACCTTGAGTTGTTCTGATGATCTCTGACAGGGCTGTTTTAGCTTGGTTATCAATAGTTTCGTCTCGAAACAAGGACCGGAAACCAGGAGAAAAGTTGATTTCTGTTTCTGATGTTGTAAATGAACATTGGGCCACTTATGGGAGGAATTTCTTTTCTAGATATGATTATGAGGTCAGTGTTTCCGTGCTTCATTTTTTCAGCACATTTTTCACCTTTTGTTTAAGCTCTATCTTACGTATAAATGTGGCACTGAAACCACTTTCTCTTTAGGAATGTGAATCTGAGGGTGCCAACAACATGATAGATTATCTTGGAGATGTTATTTCTAAAGGCAAGGCTGGTGATAAATACGGTAAGTTTTGACCTATCAATTGTCCAAAATGGCTCAAGTAGTTAGATGACGCTGATTGGCATTTATTATTGCAGGACGTTATGTCCTCGAATTTGCTGATGACTTCACCTACACTGATCCTGTAAGTTGAAGTTCTTCGATACTTAATTGTCTTATAAAATCAAGAACAAAAGTAGAATGAAAGTTTTTAATTTCCTCAGGTAGATGGAAGTTTTGCTTCCAAGCAAGGCATCCGTTTTGTTTTCACTGATCGATCTCGGATCATATTTCGGTTGTCGGTCTGTCTTTCATCCTTTTTCACCACACTGGTACTTTTGCTTTCTTTTCTTGGAAAAAATTAACAACTTCTTATTTTAGGGTACTGGTTCTGCTGGCGCTACTGTTCGAATATATATCGAACAATTTGAGGCGGACTCATCTAAACACAACGTTGATGCACAAATAGCTTTAAAACCTTTAATAGGTTAATTTTAAAATTCAGATCCTTTTTATGAACTTTTGGTTTTTCTTGCAGTTTGTTAAGATTTGTTTGTTTCTATTATTAGATCTTGCCCTGTCTATATCGAAGCTGAAGGAATTTACGGGAAGGGAGCAGCCAACAGTCATCACATAAGAGTGAAGCCCTCAGTTAATTCTTTTTATTGGAAGACTTTCATGGGCCTGACAATTGTGCCAGGTCTGCTTTCTATATATTTTACTCGGATTGCTTTATGTTACATTCTTGAGGCTAGTTTCATGTACTATATGAAAGATGTTTAAGGATGATGAATGATCATAGTTTATAGTTCTGGTGAGCAAAAATTTATCATGAGAGATGTAAAGAATAATGAACTCCATTTTTTATTATTGGAGAGCGAAATATGTGGTTATGATAATCTTAAATTATGCTATAATTGTTGCTTATAAAGAAGAGAAACGAGATTTGAGTTATTGATGTTGTGTTCTTCAATCAATCATCACTAGAGCACCAAAATATAATTATCTGGACTCGCCAATCATTTACTAACTGCTAGATTTTCGGTATCATTCACTAGAAAATCTTGCTAACTGTTAACTTCTATGGAGCAATTCCCTTTATTAGAATTTTGAGTTCGAATTGAAAGAGAGAATCTTTTTGTATTTTTATGATTGTTAAGCGTCAAATGACAATCGACCAGGTATTTATATACAGGCAAAAGAAAACCGTAAAAGAAAAGAGAAGAACAGAAAATAATATACGTGCTTATACAATCAAACCCTTTTTACAAACAATCAGGAACATCAGAACATACCACGTCCTGTTCTGTCAGTAGATCGGGCAAGCTCTGCACTGTCAGTAGACCGGGTACGTTTCATTCTGTCAGCAGACCAGGTCATTTGTTCTGTTCTGTTTCAGACCAGGTATGCTCCGTACTATCATCAGATTAGGTACGCTATTGGGTATGCTCCATACCGTCAGCAGATCGGATACACTCCCTTTTGTCAGCAGATCGGACCGTCACCCATTATTCAATACACGTCCCTCAAGGTGGAGCATGAATGTTGTGAATGCCCATCTTCGACAATAACATGCGGAAGCGGGAAGGGAGTAGGGGCTTAGTGAACAAATCTGCAAGTTGTGAAGTAGTAGAGACATGCAAAAGCTTGATAGGGACCTGCTGCAATCGTTCTCGAATGGTATGACAATCGATGTCAATGTGTTTTGTTCGTTCATGGAAAACATGGTTAGATGCTATATGGATAGCAGACTTGTTATCACAAAAGAACGAAGCCGGTGATTTATATTCAATATGCAAATCATGGAGCAGTGACAAATGCCAAACCACTTCAATGTAGCATGAGCCATAGATTGATATTCTGCTTCAGCAGATGACCTGGAAATCTTTTGTTGTTTCTTCGATTTCCAGGATATCAATGATTCACCAGGTAAGACACAGAAACCCGAAAGGGATCGACGAGTGTCGGGACCAGCTCAATCCGAGTCGGAAAGTACACTGAGTTTAGCTGGAGTCTATGCAATGTAAAAAATTCCTTGTCCAACTGACCCTATAACATAAAAACAGATAGACGCCCTGCAAATGTGTACTTCGTGGCTTCGACATGAACTGACTCCACGTATTAATAGAGTATGAAAGATCAGGGCGTGTAAGCCAAGTACAACAACTTCCCAATGAGTGCGGTAATCGGAAGGATCGGATAGCAATTCACCATTATTCCTGTGTGGTTCCCATCTAGAGGTGTTGAGCACGTGTTGCATCCAAGCATACCTGCATCTGTGAGCAGTTGCAACGCATAATGACGTTGACAAATTGAAATTCCACGAGAAGAACGAGCTACCTCTATACCAAGAAAATATTTCAAAGGACCCGGATCCTTCAAGAAGGAGGTCAAAGTAGGAGCCTCCTGCTTGTCGTTGGTCGCAATTATAATGTCATCGACATACACCAGCAGGGCTGTAAAGCCAGCAGGACTTGATCGAATGAAGAGAGAGTTATCAGCATGAAACTGAACAGAACCAATGTGGACGAAAACTTAGCGACCATTGGCGGGCGCTTGTCTTAAACCATATAAGGACTTATGTAGCCTACACACAACGTTAGGTGGGAGACTTGTCGACCTATTGTAACCGGGGGGTAAGTCCATATATATTTCTTCATGCAAATCCCCATGCAGAGAGGCGTTGTTGTCGTCAAGTTGAGTAAGAAACCAGCCTTTTATAGCGGCAGGGCTAGCAAGGTCCTAACTGTAGCTATCTTAGCTACAGGATAGAATGTTTCAAAGAACTCCACCCCTTCATGTTGAGTATATCCCTTTGCAACCAACCGAGCCTTGTACCTTTCTAATGTTCCATCAACCCGAAACTTTGCTTTGTATACCCACCGACAACCAATCGTTTATCCGGATGAAACCACAGACCAAATATTGTTGCTCTTTAAAGCATCCGGTTCAGACTCCATGGCATGACACCACTCTGGTTTCTCAGCAGCCTAAAGTTATGAGGTTCAACGATCGAAGAAATGTTCATTACAAGTGCCCTATAAGGAATGGAATGCTTGTGTGTGCCAAGGACTCCAGACAAAGGGTGAGCAGTGGAGGAATAAACTGAATCTGAGACAACATAACATTGATAATCATTCTGATGAGACGGCTTAGCTGACTTGCGGTGAGGTCTAGATTCAGGAACATTATCAGAATTGAGAGTGGGAGTAGCTTGAGCCGGAGGTGATGAGGATATTTCATCATGTGACAGCAAGTTGGGACATGAGTTAGGGAAGAACTCATCCCTGAATGGGAATGTATCCTCATGGAATACAACGTCCCGAGAGACAGAGATTTCATTAGTCTCAAGATTGAGCAACTTGTATCCTTTATAACCCGGGGGATATCCCAGAAAAACAGACTTGGTTGCTCGAGGAGAGAACTTTGTTCGTTGGCTAAGGAGTGTAGAACCATAACACAGACAACCAAAAACCTTCAAGTGAGAGTATGAAGGAGATTTGCCACAGAGTAAAGCAAATGGAGTGTTATTCGAAAGGATAGGTGCAAGTGTTCTATTGATCAAGTATACTGAAGTGAGAATTCAATCACTCCAATACACTAGAGGAATGTTGGACTGAAAGTGTAGGGCTCTAGCCACGTCAAGAATGTGTTAATGTTTCCTTTTCCACAACATAATTATGTTGTTTTCACTCAACACATGAGTGGTACGCATAATTCCTTATAATCTGAAGTATTCAGTGAAATGAAGTTCTGGAGCATTATCAGACCTAACTGACTTAATTCCCTTCCCAAATTGCGTTCATTTCATTCTACTAGAAGCAGAAAAAATATGCACTACTTCTGAGTTTGACTTAAGTAAGTGAACCCATGTGTAACGTGAGTGATCATGATTTTGACTTAAGTAAGTGCACCCATGTGTAATGTGACTGATCATCAACAATTGTTAGGAAGTATTTAAAACCATCCACACTGATATGATTGAAAGGTCCCCAAATGTTAATGTGAACTCAATCAAACAAAGACTCTGCAATTGAATTATTTGAAATGAAAGGGAACCTTCTCTGTTTGGACATGATAGGTCTCACAAATGAGTCTTTCATTGTTGCTAGTGATATTGTTTTGTAGGACATCCCCTAAATAGACGGTTCATAAAGAAGGACATGTCCCAATGCCAGAGTTGAGTACTAGGATGAATGGATGCACACACCTCTGGTTTGAGCATGGGACAGCTCAGAACATACAGATCTCCAACTCTCCTATCCGTCCCAATCATCTTGTCCTGATTCAAAACTTGACATGATCCAGAAGAGAAATAGACTTAGCAAGGAACCTGTTTAGTTAAGGAACTACTGGAAAGTAAATTGAACTTGAAATGTTGGCCAAAAAGCACATTCTACAATGTAAGCTCAGGGATAAGTGGACTGATCCTATTTGTTTGACAGGGATGTCTAGGTTATTTGGTAACTTCATACTGGAATGAAAAGACTTGATGGAATGTTATACGCCTTACGTATAACAGAACACTACGATCACACACACACACAAGAGAATATAGATTAACTAGGAAAGTAAGCACTTGTATTACTCTTTAGGAAATTGTTAACAACGATTACAAAACACAGGGCAAGTCTCTCACTCCCTAGCCTACAGCCAGATCCTAACAGAATAATATTCTGCATAATCGTCCCCTTCACTCACCTGCAACTACTTGTCACGTTCTCCACCCTTTCCTAATGGGCCTTGGGCCTCGGGCCTCCTCTTATATACTATAACACACCATCCCTCCCCAAAACAGCCTTGTCCTCAAGGCTCACATGTGGAAACTGTGACGAGAAGTCTGTGTCATCTTGCCATGTAGCTTCTTCCACCGGTTTATTTTTCCATTGCACTAGCACTTGTGGAATCAGCTCTCCGATCTGTTTTTTGTGTCTGCGGGCTAATATCTTGAGTGGCTCATAATTGAAAAATTCCATCCTCCAACCCCTTTGGTAAGTCTAGGCCCCTTCTCACCTCCCTGACTGCCTTTTTAAGCTGAGACCCATGGAACACCGGATGAATGCGTGATCCTTCGGGTAGCTGCAACCTGTATGCAACACTACCCACCCTTTCGACCACTGGATAGGGTCCATAATACCTAGGGGCCAATTTATGATATACTCTAGGACAAACTGATTGTTGTCGATGAGGACTTAGTTTCAAGAACACCATGTCACCTACTTGGAAGGATACATCCCTGCGATGAACATTTGCATATTTAACCATCCTTTGTTGTGTCCTGCTGAGATTGTATTTAAGCTGTCGTAAAATCTCATCTCTGTCACTAAGTTCGCGCCCTACCGCCGCTACCTTAGTCGCCCCTGGTAAGAATCTCGTCACCCCAGGAGGTTTGCGCCCATAAACTGCTTCAAGCGGGGACATTCCAGCTGCAATATGGTGTGAAGTATTATACCAAAACTCTGTCCAATGCACCCAACAGCTCCAAGTGCGTGGTTGTTCCGAAGCAAAGCATCGAAGATATGTTTCCACAAATGGCTCACGACTTCGGTTTCAGGGTGGTAGGCAGAACTCATGGTCAATTTGGTCCCTTGTAGCTTGAACACTTCCCTCCAAAAGATACTCATAAAAATTGAGTCTTGGTCACTTCCAATGGACCTCGGATCCCATGAAGTCGCAGAATTTCCTGGACAAGTTTTACCGCCACAAGTTTTTCAATCTCTTTTTTCTGCCTGTGCGTATACTGATAGGGGCGTACTTGGACCGGTCCGCACCATTCCTTAATTCTTATCGCATGGTCTTGGCTCCTTTATGTTGGTAATGCGTTGGGTTTGATGAAGACTGCTTCATACTGCCTAATGACTTCCTGTGACTCTAGGGGACTGTCCTTGCTCCCGGGCAATGACCCCTTCATGCTTGCATCACTCACGGCGACCAGAGCCGCCGAGAATTCCACCCCAGTTAGCTTGTCGATCGATTTGAGAGACACATGGACCTCTATAGTGTTGGGTCCCCTCTAAGCTCAATGTCCCGACCCTTGTGGATCGATTTGAGAGACACCATGGACGTCTGTAGAGTTGGGTCCCCTCTAAGCTTAATGTCCCGACCCCACTGTTTAAACTTCATTCGCATTTCGTTCCTGTCTAGACGCACCTCCCCCAACGTTCGCAACCACCCCGAGGATGACATCCACGCCACCGAGATCGAATAGGTGTCCAGTAATATTCAACATCATGCCCCCAAATCCACCACCAGGTTGCGGCATAACCCTCTGCATGGAACATTGCCTCCATCACCTAGACACACACCAAAGAGTACAGACTCATCAATCTCGACCCCTACCTTCTCCATTAAGGCCCGGGACACAGTTATGGCTTGCCCCGCTGTCCACCATTATTACCACCTCTGTTCCTCCAATCTTCCCTCTCAGTTTCAAGTCTGTGGTTGGGTGACGCCACCTAATGAATAGCGTTCCATATTCTTTAACTTCTTCCTCATTTTCCGCTACTTCCTCTGTCACCTCCTCCCCCTGTTCTTCTTCCTCATCATCATCCGCCATGAGAGCCATTTGTATCAGTTTATAGGCGCATTTGTGCATTGGAGAATAAGGTTCACCGCATCGAAAGCATAAACCCTTCTCCGTGTGCTTCAAATACTCTTGTGAAATTATCTTTCCCTCCCTCTTTGTCTCGCCTCGTTTGTTGTTGCCTCCCTGAGCACCTCCTCCACCGCTTGATCTCATGTCGTCGACGAATGGGTGGGTTGGTGTTCTGCGGTCTGAATTAGCCCCTTGTACATCGCGTTTCACATTGGTATTTGGGCTGGGCCTGATTTTATCTCTGCCTAACAGTGGGGCCCTGTTGTCAAGCCCCTCACCCTGGCCGGATGTGCTGCCCCAACTCCCTCTCGGAGTAAACCCAGACGGATAGTGGCTCTGATACCCAAACATCTCCTCGTCTATCGCTCGTGCCAGGTCCATGGCTCTCTTGATTGTGCGCAGCTCATGGATCCCAATTCGCTTGCTAATCTCCTCCCGCAAGCCACTCAAGAAGTAACCCAGACATTGATCCTCCGGTAGGTCTACAACTTGTGCCAGCAACACTTCAAATTGTTTTATATATGTGTCCCGGGGCTGCCTGCCCTGCTTCAGCAAAGCCAACAACAGGAATGGGTTCGATTGGTTTCTACCGCCATAACGTTTAATCAGTTCCTCCACGAACCGCTCCCAGCTGATATCTGGAATCTTAGAGCGGAGCCAATGAAACCAATGATATGTAGATTCGTCCATGTGGATGTGGGCAAGCTTGAGTCGATTGTTTGCGGGCGTATCATGCAACTCAAAATACTGCTCTGCCTTGCCCAACCACCCTCTCGGGTCTATCCCATCGAATCCCGAGATCTCAATCCTCTTAAGAGCATGCTTCATTTCCTCATCTGCCCCAAACTTAGGTCCCCTGTTGGTACCCCACGCATCCTCCTCTACTCCATGGCCTGAGCTTTCCTCGTTTGTCCTCCCCTGATTACCCCCGTTGGCCATAGGGACGCCCTCCTTACGCACCCTCTCCTCATCTCTTTGGATAGTCACCCATTGCGCCATTCTCGCTTCCATTCTCGCCTCCATTCTCGCCTGCGATTCTGCCATCCTGGTTAACGCCTTGGATAAGCTGCTAATGTGCTCTTGTATCTCACTCATGTTGCCTTGCACGTTGCTAACAGCCTTCTCAAGGACATCGATCTTGGACTCCGATCGTGTTGCCGCCATCTTCTTCCAGCATATCGAATCCGGCTGTGAGGTGGAGAGATCGGACGACTGCTGTGAACCCATTGTGTTGCTAGAACCAAGTTGCAGTGCGCTCAGGAATGGAATGAGTTGTTTGCAGTGCTCTGGTTTTAAGCTTCCCCCAGAACTGAATTAGCTCCATCAGTCGACGTGTGACCTTGATTGGTTATCGATTTCTTGTTATTCTACTTCACCTTATAATTTGGATGGCTCGGCGAATATCTATGCAACTTATAGCACTTGTCGATCGTGTGATTAGGCAAATGGCAATGAGAACAAGTTGGTTTATTGGCTTTGATTTCCCTCGACTGATACGTTCCGTTTATGGTAGATACGCTACGATTGTAATTCGCAACCTGAGCCTGATCGAAAGACGCACCACCAACACTTCGATGTATGGATCTCTGCCTTTCTTCCAGCACCACAAGGGAAAAGATCTTAGATAGTGGATCCATAAGCTGAATTTGAGCCCCAATTTGTGCATAAGAATCAATTAATCCTATGAGAAACTGCATAGCACTCTTGGTCACGAAATCCATCCATTCTCTCACTGAACCACACCCACGGACAGAGATCGGCCGGAAGTCCTTTAATTCATCCCATAGCGTCCTCATCCTAGTGTAGTATGATTTAATGTCCATAGAACCTTGGCGCAGTTTAGCCACCAGCAGTCCCTTTATGCGAAAGATCCTCGGAGCATTGTTCTGATGAAGCCGCTCTCTCAAATCCCTCCAGATCTCAAATGCCATAAAAATATACAACACGCTATCAACAATATCTCGACTCAACGAATTCAAAAAATCCACGAGATAACCATGCTATTGCATCGTACCCAAGCTTCATACAGTAGATAATTCGATTTAGGGCATAGTTACGATCCATCAACAAACGGCAGTTTATTCTTAGCGGTCAAAGCCGTTGACATCGATCTACTCCACATATTGTAGTTGTTTCTTGTGAGTGGATTGGAAACGAGTACCAACCCAGGATGATCTCCAGTTTGCAGATAGAAGGGCCTACTCAGATCTTCAAAGAACATTCTCCCAGTCGAATTACTCGTATTCGAGGTTTGAGCTTGGAATTGAGGTTGATTTCCTCTAGCCATATCAGAATCAGAGTTCGACAGATTGCTCTGATACCATATTAGAATTTTGAGTTCGAATTGAGAGAGAGAATCTCTTCTGTATTCTTATTATTATTAACTGACAATCGATTAGGTATTTGTATACATACAAAAGAAAATCGTAAAAGAAAAGAGAAGAAAAGAAAATAATGTACGCACTTATACAATCACACTGTTTCTACAAACAATCAGGAATATCAGATAGACTACGTCCTGTTCTGTTAGTAGATCGTGCAAGCTCTACAATGTTAGCATGTACGCTCCGTCCTGTCAGTAGATTAGGTGTGCTATCGGGTATGCTCCTTACTATCAGTAGATCGGGTACACTCCGTTCTGTCAGCAGATCGGACCGCCACTCCAATATTCAATACTCTTAACATCCTTTTCGTGTTTACACTGCCAATCTTGCTATTGCAGCAATCCTTGTTGCACTATAAGCATGCCATTTGATGTCCGCTAGGAGCCTAGTCTAGAGATTACTTTTAATTTGATGTAACAAATTAGCCATGTAGTTCTTGATTTCTTCAAATCTATAATCCAAGATGATATCTCCATTCCAACATCTTTGTGTATTCAAAGATGGAAAGATTTAGTCAGAGATCCTGGGTTTTTTTTCTACCATGTCCAAATTATGAAGTGGTCACGACCTATGTCAGGCAATTTCCGGTCGATGCACATTGCGTTTGACCTTTAAGTGGACCTCTTTCTTCATCATTATTTTACTTTCATTATCTTTACATTGATGTCAATTATGTAAACTGAGTCTTATCATATCTGGACGATGAATCTGATGTCAGAGTCAGCTGCAACCTTTCAACTTGAGGTTGTCGGCATTCTGGGTTGATCTCACATCCTCTTGTCTTTCTTATATCCATTACCCATGTAGTCAAAAAATTATACGTCTCTTCATTCCCAGTATATTGCTGGTTGCGTTTCATCGTGCCCTCTTGTGGCTTCTCCACATTTCCTCAATCAAATTCGTCCAATAATAGAACCCGACAACTTTGACAAGCATGATAACCCCTTCACAATGGAAGAATTCTCCTACTGTCATGATAGTCTTTTGAAGTAAGCTCAATAGATATCCTCATTAGACGATAGTATAATCTTAAACCTAATCGTAAACTTAGTGACCCCTGCCAAAAAGTTACATGCCAGAAGAATGATTTTATATTGAACTAGAAGTCATTTACGGTTGCTACGACATTCATTTAAGTTTGCATGTAAAGTGTTTCATATATTTGATAAACAATGTATGTCGTGCTTCTTCATGTTGATAACGTGATTCTTGAATTTCCATAGTTTGCAACGAAATTAAGGGACTGTTGAGATGTACTGGAGGCTTATTTTCTTTATGTCTATCAATTCTATCTCTTGATGTATGAAAAATACTTTAGTTGATCGCGTCTTGTTAATCCGGACCAGGTTCGATACCTTTGTCCCATAGAACCTATGTCATTTGTCAAACACAAAACCGAACAAGTTCACGTATCCCGTAAATGTTTCTAATTATATATGCTAACATGCACATCCCTTGATAGAAAAGCCAAATGAATGCATGAACAAGATCAATAAAAGATTGTCTTTGCTCCCCATTTCTAACAGGTCCAAGTTCTTCCACCAGACCCACCAAATAAAGAATGGTTAAACAAAGGAGAAAGAAATCGAGAGAGCAATCATTGTAGTGGATAAAGAAGGGGATGAAACTGTATTTGTCCCCAACTGGAGGCAGCACTAGTGGCTTAATACATGATCTTTGTTTTAAGTAAAGATTTTTCATGTAAAGATCCAACTGTGATGAGTCTGTTAATTTCATGGGATTTGTTCTTGTGAGCACTCATTTGCCCCACTCTCTGTCCGAAAGAAATGGTGCCATTCCACCACCATGTTAGTTTCCACCTGTGGACCTCCTTCCCTTCCCCACTCTTGTTGCTTTTCGTGTTCAAGATTTTGGAATTTGAATTAAGATTCTGATTTTGTTGCTATAATTTTCTTGGTAAGGGAAGGAATGTTGTTCGAAATGATCTTGTTGCCAATTCCGATCGTTGTTGCGTCGAGCCCAACATATGATAATGTGTGATCTAAAGTCTTGTGATTTACACTCGGTTCGATATAGCTAAGACCATCTCTAACACATAACTCTATTTTGGTGCAATTTTTGCACTAAAATGATGCAGTTTTTCGCATCAAATACATATTCATCTCCAACTTATTTATTCAAATCTTATACAAAAAGGTATATTGTCACAATATTCCTATTAATTTCTATTTGTTATATTTTATATATCTTTGATCATCTACCTTATTTGTCTTATGTAATGTTATCACGTTTTATTATCTTTTATGTATTTATATTTCAATTATGTGTTTTAATTTTAGTTCCAAAAATACTGTTTCATTATTTATTGTTAAATAAATATTTAAAAATTAATCAAAATAACTTTTAGTACATTTTAAAAATAAATTATATTTCTAAAAATATATATATAATAAAAAAAATATGAATCTATTACAATATTTAATAAAAAAAAATTCAATTATTTTATATAAATAAATTTATTAAATAATTTTTTAAATTTAAAAAATCAGAAAAGATAATAAAAGGGTAATATAATACGTTGAAAAATGGAGAAATAAGTTAGAGGGAGTTAGAAACAAGTTTGTATATGTCTCAGGGACTGCAGAATAAGTTTCAGATATATAGGGACTGAGAAGTAAGTCCCTTTTCTGATCAGGGATTTATCACCAATTTACCCTTGTTTTATTCCGGGAACGGACCGAACGGCAGTACGTATATGTGTCTACTGAGTAAATCCTCGAATTTAACGTTATAGATTTCAAATTACGTTAGTAGTCAAATACTAGGAAGACCTTATGTGACTACTCGTTCAAATATACATCGTGGGAATCGAATTAGGCCATGGGCCTGCTTCACTTGGATACCCTGTTGGGGCAATACATTATTATTCTTTTATATGTATGGATGAGATTTTTAATTGGTTATCTTTTACTTAACATAAATATAACATTATATTTTGGTTTGTTCTTCATTATTGTGGTGAAATTTATTGATAATTCATTTTCATGTAAAAGGAAATAAAAAAATAAGTTTCCGAAAAATTCCACCAACGTCCAAACGCTATATGTTCATTATATATGTCAAATTTGATATGGTGGGCACCCCACATGGGCATCAGGCTGACGTGACAGCACCAGGAAGTGCCACGTCAGCCTGGTGCCCATGTATGGTGCCCATTGTATCATTTCTTATATATATATATATATATATATATAGTGATAGTAAGAAATTGATATGTTCTATTTGACACTGGTGCATATTAACCAAAACAATTATGCTACAAAAAAATGTAGCTTTCCACTACAAAATACATAGATCGTCGTATTGCATAATGCAAGCAAGTGAAATAATAGATTCTTACTTTTGGACAAAAGAAAACAAATGTGTAGTGAAGTTGTAGAAGAAAATTGAAAAAATAGCTGACTAAGGCGAGTCACATTTAAGTTTCTGAAAAGATTTCTCACCGCTTGGCCAATCTGTCACCCATGCTAGCTAGCCCACCTTGTCCCCAATCCCTGTTTAGATTCACCTTTAAATGTGTTGATAAAATATCAAACAAACCACCAAAATTGGTTGGTAGAAACTTATAAACCGTTTTAGGAAATTTATAAACTGTTTTAGGAGCTTATAATCTCTTAGGTCTTATTTTAAAAATAAGTTGTTAAAATGATCGGATAAATTTATTTCGAACAACTTAAAGATATTAATATATTTGGTATTATAAGATCTTTTTATTGCAATATGACCAAAATGTTATAATATTAATTATATAGAAAATTGAAATTGTTTACAGAAAAATTTTCAAAATAAAATAAATATTCGATGCTGTTTTAATTTTTACATATAAATAACAAAAAGAAATTGTAGGGTAAAATTTTATCATAATATATGGAGGATATAATAGAGATGTAAGAAAATATATAAGGATATTTTGGAGAAGTAAAATATTAAAATAATATATTTTTTAAAAAAGTAGGGTTGACCTTACTTTTTTAAAAACAACTTAATTGACATTTTATAAGCTGTTTGTAAATTTTTTTTTTTAAAAAAACAATTTTTGAGAGATTAGAAGCTCTAAAACAACTTATAAGCCATTTTCGAAAGCTTTTAAACTCATCCGGACACCCTCTAAATGTAGAAATAGCCCTATAAACATCAACAATATTTTGTTGGTGTTGTTTACGAGTAACAACAGTTATTGCATGAACACGTATTAACCAATTAAAACCGAAGCCCAATTTAGAAATAAATTTTGATTTAGACTACATTGGGCTAATTATATTTTATTTTTTTATTATATGTGTTGAAGTGGAATCATATAGATAGATAGATTGTCAAGTAAATCAACTAGCAAAGTGGTTAAATGATTGGCTCCGCACTAGATTGAAGTTTGTAGCGTGGATAATTTCAATGTGAGATGGGTGCTAACTTGATATGAGCCAATAAATTTATGGACGGGGAAATTGAGGGTTGCGGGATGACCCGAAGTGATTCGACTTTTTATTTGACTTTTAAATGATTTATAAAATCATCTAAATCAAATTACGAACATCAATGACTAAAAACTACAGAAATATATTAATAGCACCAAAAACAATAACTTTTCCTTGAAAATTAAAACAAAAAAACTATTCAACATAAAATATGTATTTGTTAGGATAAATTTAGGAAGTTTTGGTGATGAAAATAAACGAGAAATGAAAAATAAAAGAGATCAATCAGACCAATGTGACAAGATCTGGACGAAGCTTACTACGTTGGACGTAGAAACCAAATCGGAGCAGAGTCAAGCTGGTCAAGGAAAAACCAGCTCAACGCATTCAGGTACGCTGGTTGAGGACAAACCAACAAAGGTAAATTGGTTAAGCTGGTTAAGGTCAAATCAGCTCAGGCTATTAAGGTTTGCTCATTTGGGATAAACCAGCTAGGTACTAAGTAATGCAGATACCGGTTCAAAGATGCTTAACGGATAAGGGCAGTTTATTTGAGAAAATTCGAAGAGCAAAGAACACTGAATTAAGAGTAGGAAAATAGTGATTTACAGCTGTGAGAACAGATCGCAGATAACAGACCAGCTGGAGAGATGAGTGGAATAACAAACCAGCTGGAAGACCAGTTAAGAGAACCGGTTTGAAGCAGAGTAATCTTACAAGGGATATAAAGCTGAGGATATAAGTATACAAGGTTTAATATTCAAATAAGTATAAATCAGAGACAAGAGCAGTATGGTTTTGATCAAGCTAAGAACCTGATCAAGAAAAGCAGCTCGATGTTCAGAAACCAGATCGGGAGACCAACTAAGTTAGAGGTAACTTAGCGAATTGAATTTTGAAATGTTTGAAGTCTCGTACAGTCTGATTTGTGATATTTGACATCTCTGCACTGATAAGTAGTCGTTGAAACTACTTTAAACTAATACTAGATATGCAGAGATACGGTACAAACAGAAGACGACGCAGGGTTGCTAAAAATGGCAATGCATAATGAAGATGTACTTTCATCGTACAAACATTTATGACGTCGTAGAAAATTCAATTTGGATACATTCAATGTGTCTACTGGCTATATTTATTACCGTTGTATCCAAAGGGTATAAATAGAAGATAAGAACATTTGTGAAGGGGTTACGAGTTACGGATAACACAATACAACAGACCATCAATCGAACTTACGAGCTAACAAGCCTTCACAAGCAAAAGCTGTTGGGATCCAGATCGCGCCCCCCGTCGAGGCAGCGGAAGAACAGAAAAACAGGTGCCGGGAGACGATCAATACTGTAAAACTACAAGCTATGACATTCATAGGGCGTTTAGAATTTGCTACCTTGCTGGCAACTTGTGCCTGGCTCCGACCGGTTTCGTAAAGAAAACGGCACTTCACGGTAGGCGGCGGTAGATATCGTCAATCAGGTCCACGATCGGAGACGGGATTCCTTCGTCAGCCTACACTAGAAGGACTGACGAGATCTGCGCGGACGGATTCTCCTCGTCAAGATTGGCCGGAAACGATTTTCCGGCGGCACGTGGCGGCGGCGACGGCGGCGGGTTTATGAGGAGAGGAGGGGCGGCGCTCAATGCACTAGGTTTAGGGTTTAATTAGCTTAGTATATTTTTTATGAAGTCTAATCCATTATTAAATAGATCTTAGTGTTGGACTTGGACCGGCCCAACGGGCCCGGGTCCAACGGATGAACATTCAGTTCATCTCCATCACCGAGACTTCATCGTAACTCCGATCGCCTGCCCAACGGATCATGATAAGAGCGTCTAGCAACATCGCCCCATGATCCCCTAGGTATCACTGATAGTGCCTGCAAGAACCAGTTGGTCGTGGTTAGCGTACAGTACGGTCCTTTCAATCCATATATCCCGATCAGATCAACGACCATTGGTAAATCGAGAGTCGCTATAGATCCGATAGCTATGCATACATCTTGGAGATCGAATAGTGACATCGCGAGTGTAACTAGGTAAACACATTTACCTAAGACACTTCTAGTACTCTGGCCAGAGATTTATACACTATTATCCCCTCAGATAGCATAGGATATCCACACATGTCTGCGACGGTGAATCCTCGACAACGATGCATCGACTCCTACATGCATCGGGGTCTCACCCAATCCCGACGCCTCATGACCCCAAGTGAGTAGGCAAACGGGTCAAAGTGAGACGCCTATCATGTAGAGTCTCAATGACGTTTCGAGTCGTGAGGACTAATCAGTACAACCAAGACCTCGGACTTAGGGGTGTCAATTCGGGTGGGTCGGGTGGGTTCGGGTCGGGTTGGGGTGAAAAGTAAAAAAAAAATTCCCAACCCGAACCCGAATCAACCCGAAATGGCTCAACCCGAACCTGATTTTTTTCGGGTGGGTTCGGGTTGGGTTATCGGGTTGAAGTGTATTTAGTGTTAATTTGGGTTGATCGGGTCGGTTCGGGTCGGGTTGAATAAATTTTTTTTAAAAAACTCTCAACCCGAACCCAACCCGAACCCGAATCAACCCGAAATG